>WNHD01001906.1:0-18114 GCA_011057455.1 Ganaspis sp. Gsp50
AAAAGCATAAACTTACAAAAAATCGATTTAAAATTTTCAAGCACAAAATGTCTCAAGCCACAAAAACACAATACCTCATCAATTCTCTATTTCCAAATTCGCAAAAGCAAGAAGCTTTCTCAATTACCTTATCCAAGAGGTGTTCAACATGCTTGTCTAAATCAACAGAATCCTCTTCGGAACTAGAGCTTCTAACATCAACTTCCGTATCATCCGAGAAAATCAAAATATCATCCGTTTCTTTATCACTTCCATAAAAACTTTCACAATCCTCGACAACATCGTCGCAAGCAGAACTTTCAAATCGTTTCGGATAAGGTGTTCTTCCAGCGTCATCATCTCTTTCAAATTTAACTTCCTTTAAATTCACTTTCTTCTTCGTTCCATTGCAAGGAATCCTTCTTTCCAGAATTAGAGCATCCCCACTCCATTTCTTTCCACTTCCGTCAATACCCTTCAATCCAGACGTTGATGGCTTCGCAGTAAAATCCAACAAACTCCCATCCACCAAAAATTTCCCTTCCTTTCTTTCACTCGTAACATCCACCAAAAAAGCCTGCTTTCCCGTCTCTCTTTTCAAGACAGTCACAAATTCTCGATTCCTAATCGCCGAGACAGAATAACATTGATTGATTTTCTTGAGATTCTCCTTCTCGTCGCCATCAGTGTCAGCCGATTCAGGCTCAGTTTCGGTATCTTCAATGATTTCGACTCTCTCAACGACTTGTGGAACCTGTTCCACGCTGACATTCGCCCGCGGAAGAACCACTCGATCCTTGGCAGATGCGATCGACTTGACAATTTCCATTTCCTTGATTTCCACGACGCGAAAAGAGTTTCTTGATTCCGTGGGTTCTTTCGTTTCCGTTGTTGTGAGAGTATTGGATGAAACTTGCGAGAAAAGTTTACTGTTCTTGGCAAGAAAGAATTCCTCGTCGACGACGTTTGCATCGGACTCGGAGGATTCCGACGACGAATCATCAGACTGATTTGCTTGCAATTGTGAAGTTTGCACGACGTCCGGAATTGAACTCATGTCCAATCTTCTTCTGACAGTTCTACTCACGTCGATGAGCGTTCCCTTTAATTTGTCAGCCTTGGCTGATGATTTTCTGCTGCGGTGCGTAATTTCAATGGGCGAACTCTCAGGAGTTTTAACTTGTTGTTTGAAATCAAAGACAGGATTGAGATATCCAATGCCGTACATTTGCTCATTTTCGCCAATCAATTTATTGTCACTTGTCTTTTTCGATTTATTGTCTCTCCCCTCGGAATCGATACTTTTAATTAACAAATTATCAGTGATCTTGTGGATCCATTCCTGTGAAAATATGATTGATAACTGCAATGTGAACATGAAGCGCTTTTTTTGTAATTTCACAATACACTGTTAGATGGAATAGCAGGTTAATGAGGTGATTAAAGAAAACCAGGCCAAGAAGAAATTAACTATGCATTTCACAGTGGGAACGAGACAAAATTGCGTTCGTCATCCGACACCAATGCAATCATTTTTACATCGTATTGTCGTCAACCCAATTATTTGTCAGGGATTATTCATTATATTTATGTTCTTTCTGAAAAAAGTACATCTGTCGTCATTCAAGGGGAGAGACATTATCGCAGTTTGTGTTGTGCTACGAATTCCAACGGCAATCTCGTGCCGACATTTTATTTACATGTGTGCAATTGTGTACAAAACATTCATAAGCAGAAAACACCTCTTGGATAACGGAAACTAGTATATATTTTTAAACTACAGTGCAACAAGTATCTATTCATTCATTTTGTTGCTTATTCGCAAAGAATGCTGACGTCAAAAAGCAATGTTACTACTAAGTACTTAATCCTTAGATTAAATTGTATATCCTTACAATTGTTAATTAATTAATTAGAATTTATTTATTGTCATTAACATTACAATTTCTTGTTTCATGTCATTACAAGTCTGAGTCTGAGATAATTGATTAATTGATTAATTAATTAATTATTAATTTTCCTTATTGACTGTCAATATATATTTTCAAACAATATTTTAAATAAAAATTGTAGTCATTTAGTTTTTACTTTCTTTCGAATAGTTTTAAATTATCAAATTAGGAAATTTATAATTTAATAATTTTTTGCTTTTTCATTTTGTTGTATTTAATTCTTTCATTTTATTAATTTTAATTTTACAATTTAATAATTTACTTGCTTGTTCATTTTTTTGTATTTAATTCTTTTATTTTAATAATTTTAATTTTAATAATTTTAATTCTAACAATTTTAAGTCTAATAATTTTAATTTAATAATTTTAATTCTAACAATTTCAAGTCTAATAATTTTAATTTAATAATGTTAATTCTAATAATTTTATTCTAATAATTTTAATTTAATAATTTTAATTCTAACAAATTTATTCTAATAATTTTAATTCTAACAATTTTATTCTAATAATTTTAATTTAACAATTTTAATTTAATAATTTCATTTTATATTCATAAAGAATTCAGTAATTCAATGTTTCTTTGTTAATTTCATTTTAAATCAAAAAGGGATTTAATAATTTATCTCTCTTTTCAAAGGCATCCTTTGTATTAATAACGATTTCCATTTAATTCACAATATTACTTTTAATTAATTACGAATTTATTATTTACTTTTGATGTATCATTTTATTAAATTTCAGTTTCAGAATCACTTTAAACTAATATCGAATTTAATGAATTATAACTTTAATTTAACATTTTAAAATATATATTTTTCTATTTCAAACAAATAAATTTTAATTAAATTCGTGACATCAATTACACGAGAACAAATTCAATTCTTTAACATTGATTTTGAATAACAAATTCTTTTAAAATTTCAACAAATTCGAAACATTTCAAAAAGTCTTTAACATTTCAACAAATTATTTAACATTTAAGCAAATTCCTTAACACTTTAACAAAATCTTTTAAAATTTAAACAAATTCTTTAACATTTCAACAAATTATTAAAAAATTCAATAAATTATTTAACATTTAAGCAAATTCCTTAACACTCCAACAAAATCTTTAACATTTCAGCAAATTATTTAAAATTTTAACAAATTCTTTAATATTTAAACAAATTCTGTAACATTTCAGAAAGTCTTTAACATTTCAACAAATTATTAAAAAATTCAATAAATTATTTAACTTTTAAGCAAATTCCTTAACACTTCAACAAAATCTTTAACATTTCAACAAATTATTTGAAATTTTAACAAATTCTTTAAAATTTCAACAAATTTTTTAACATTTAAGCAAATCCCTTTACACTTCAACAAAATCTTTTAAAATTTCAACAAATTATTTAAAATTTCAACAAATTCTTGAACTTTTTAACAAATTATTTCACACTTAAGTAAATTTTTTAACATTTCAACAAGTTGTTGAAATGTTCAAATGTTTCAACAACATTGAAACACTTTTTTAAACATTTGACCTAAAAACTTAATTTTAAACCTTAAAGCAAATTCTTTAAAAAGTTCTATCTAAATTCTTTTTTAATTTACAATGTTAAACATTAAATTTGCTCACGAATAAAAAACTGATTTCAAGCGAAATAACATTTTCGTTTAATTTGCATTTTTAAAGAGTAAAATTCGCTCATCAATGAAAAAGCTGATTTTAAATGAAATTAAATACTTAGTTTATAAAATGACAAAATTGAATTGTGAAATACGTAGGTAATTTTTCAATGATTGTCAGTGTGTGATGATATTTCGAAAAAAGCAAAAGCGAGTTTTATCCAGCACATATTCACAATTAAAGCACATTCTCGTAATTAAATTATTGGATCAGCCACAATAACATTGTTTTAAACACTCTTTGCATTAAAATAGGAAACAATCTCATACCAATGAATATTCGATAAATATTTTCAGTTTAAGTAACAATTTGAATAATCAGTACAAAATTATAACAATAATAATAATGATAATAATGATGATAATAATAATAATAATAATAATAATAATAATAATAATAATAATAATAATAATAATAATGATAATAATAATGATGATAATAATAATATTAATAATAATAACAATGATAGTGAGAATAATAATCATCATCACAATCATCATTATCCTAATCATCATACATAATAACAATAATAATGATAATAGAAATAAAGATAATAATAATAATTCGAATAATCAAAGGTTTGAGTGCAAGGATGAATAAAAATTCAAATCAGATGTATCTGATAAATTTGAAAGCACAAATAATGCCGATTGTTATGATGCAAGCCAGTAAAAAGCAAATATTAAGGAACAAGCTCAGAAGGTAAACATTTATAAAGAAAAATCAATTTTGGAAAAAAATAGAAATTACTTGTTCAAATATTTATTTATTCTACTTACTTGAATTCTTCTCGAGATTTCTTCCCATTTTTCGCAAACCGCTGCAACTTTAGGATAGAAGCAGTAGCGTTGAAGTTGAATTACTTTAGACTTCGTCTCCAACATTTCATTCTGCAGAGACTGTAAAATAGGAAAGATAGAATTATATAAAAAAAGATTGTTAATTTTTGTTTTTATATTTTTGTAATTATTTCTTTCAATTTCTTATTAGTTTTTTTATTTATTTCAATTTCTTTTTAATTTTCTTATTTATTTTAATTTCTTATTAGTTCTTTTATTCATTTTAATTTCTTATTAGTTCTCTTATTTATTTTTATTTCTTTTTAGTTCTTATATTTATTTTAATTTCTAATTAATCCTTATGTTTCTTTCAATTTAATATTAGTCCTTATCTTTCTCTTAATTTTACACTAGTCCTATCATTTATTATAATTTTATTATGCACTTTATTTTTATTGTTACTAATTTTTCTTTATTTTTTATATCTCTTAATTTAATATTTCTTTTAATTACCTTGCACTGTTCAAGATGCGACTCATTCATTTGTTCCAAAGGAATATTATCAAGCCTTTTTAGTTTTTCTTCTATTTGGAACAACCAAGCATTGATTTCATCAACATTAGGCTCCTGAAATTAAAATGTTTTTGATAAGATTTACTTTTTATTTGCATTATCAATACAAATGTTAATAAACTGCATTTTGTGCCGAAAAATAAAAAGTTACTTGGCAGTAGAAATGATGTAAGAAAAAATATAAAGAAAAAAAATATAAACCATTAAAACAGAAAAACAATAAAATCGTAATGATGTACCTCTGAGCCACAACACGTTCTCAATCTTTTTTCAGTGCTTGCTAATCGTTTTACGAGATCTGTCAATCTTTCTCTTAACTGCTCAGTATACGAGGGATCACAAAGTTTCGAAAATTCGTCTTGGGATCTAAACAACTTGTCTCTAACAACATGCAGCCGTGGAATTACTTCCATTAAAGTCTCCTGTGCAATTAACACAAAAATTAAAATTATTTTCTGAATCAGTAATTATTACTATTATTATTACTATAATTATTACTATAAGTAATTATAAGTAATTATTACTATAAGTAATTATAAATCATAGTTATTATTCATCATAAATATTTTTGAACTCACCGTTACATAGATTGCATTAACGGGCAAATCGGGCATATTTTTTTGATTATCCAATTCCTTATTGATACTCTCGATTGACATGTTAATATATGACATGTGTTTGAACATTTCTCGTGACAATTCTAGAGCCATCTCTAAAATAGATTTACTCTCCGTTATGTGTAGTCCCAACTAGAAAGAAAAGAAAAATTAGTTTACAAATTCAAAAGGTCAAATTAATTATTTTTGAAAATTAACTATAAATAAAGTAAACTACAAATTAACTAGAACTATTATTCGTTAATAATATTTTGGAAACTGTTATAAATAATTTATAGTAGATATTATAAAAATAATAAAAGTATAATAAATAAAAGTATAAAATAAAAGTATAAAATAAAAGTATAAAATAAAAGTATAAAATAAAAATATAAAATAAAAGTATACAATAAAAGTATAAAATAAAATTATTAAATGAAACTATATAATAAAATTACAATCAGTTTAAAATTTATTATTAATATAGTTATTATAATAATATTATATAAATAATAGTAATAATGTTTACAATAAAAGTGAAAATTATGATGAAAGTATAGATAAACACTGACAAAAATGATTAAGTTGCAATCTACGTGTAGATAGATCAAAGAATAAAACTTTCTATACTATAGGTAGATAAATTTAATTAAGTGAATTACATCGATAAGCAATAATTAGATTTACCTTGTTGTACAAATCTTTAAGAGTATCTATACGGTTTGTCAACTCATCCGGATCAGGAACGCTCTGCTCTTCAGCCAATTTTCTTCCTGTTACTATTATTGTTTCTATTTCACTCTTGATCTCACTCAAAGTTTGGTAGAATCGCTAAAAATAAAAAAGTTAAATCAAATTTCAGTCTTAAACTTCTCTTCAAATTTCCATTAAATAGAATTTTAGTCAAGTTATTTTAATTACAATTAATCCAAATCATAATCAATGCGAATTTCAATCGATCCAAATTTTAATGAATCCAAATTTTAATTGATACAAATTGTAATTAATGCAAATTTTAATTACTACAAATTTTAATTAATACAAATTTTAACCGATCTAAATCTTAATGAATCCAAATTCTAATCAATCAAATCCTAATTTGCTTCTGTCCTAATTAAACAAACTTTCAACAATTTTCTTACCAGACAATGCTTCAATTGACCTTCGATAGCTTCAGGATCTTCAGAAGCCAATTCCAGTAAACAAGTAGCTTCTTCAATTCCTCGAAGTTCTCTCAGTGCTCTTGACAGTCTAGGTTCTAAATTGATTGGACTACGGAATCGTTGAAATTTCCTCTGAACTTCAGAAAACTTCTGCTCAATTAGAATCATTTGTTCTTGAAGTCTCGAAGCAGCTTCGTGCTTCCCCGTAGCCTTGTAAGCTTCAACTTGGTTAGCCATTTCTTGGAGAGTCGATTCCTGACTTTCCATTTCATCCATTAATTTCTAAAATAACAGAAAAATAGTATTAAACAATGTTTCATCTATAAGGGAGCAAAATTGCATAATCATACAATATACCCGGACGTAAAAAACACAAATTAACATTAATTACAAGAATATAAAATTATATCATTAAAATTTGAAAAATTATTAAAAAGAGATTTCAAAAAATGTGAACAATAGGTTTAAAAAACTATGAACAATGGGTTTAAAAATAAAATTGTTTAAATTAAAATTTAAAAAAGCAGTGTGACTGCATTTACTTAGTTAAGAAAAACTAGATTAACTTTTACGTAAATGAAGTCGTCAAATGAGTGCAAATAAAACAAAATTATTACTGTAAATAAATAAATATAAAAAATATATATAAATTAATTAAAAAATATATAAATTAATTAAAAAATGTAAATAAATATACAAAAATATATAAATTAATTAAAAAATATAAATAAATATAAAAAAAATATATATAAATTAATTAAAACATATAAATAAATACGTTTATTAGTATAAATAAATATGTAAATAAATGTAATAAACCTGGTAATCATGAGGTAAGTCATCAGCAGTTAGGTCACAGTCAAGACGTGCAGTAAGTACGGAGTCTACTTGCGTTAAGGAGTGTTGAAGAGCTTGAATACGCCCCTCTGATTGTTGAGCTTGCTTCACTGATCCTTCTAACAATTTAGTACGTTCTCCTGCCTGTTTAACAATAAAACACAATTATAATTTACCATTACACAAACCATTCATTGTAGTTTTTAAAAGAAAACTGTACTCCATTCTTAAGTTAATGAACTCTTAACTTTCTCTACCGATAATTAATTGGAAGACAATAATTAAAAAGAGTTGTCTCACCTGTTGATTCAAACTACTCCAACGACTCGTCAGTGACTCCACATCATTTTGAATAGTACGAGTCATTATATCACTGTCAACCAGTTGCTTTCCAATTTCTTGCAACTTATCGAAACGCGAATCTGGATGGTTTCGAATATAATTCTCTAGATCCTAGAATATAGAAAGCAATGTTAGAATTAAACATTTTAAACATTACATTTTTAAACATTAAACTTTAAACATTAAACTTCTAAACATTAAACTTTTAAACATTAAACTTCTAAACATTTTAATTTTATTTTCACTTATCAATACATCTCGTAAAATGCAAACGAAATTAATTAGCGCATATTGATTTAATTTTAATTCAATTTTACGACCAGCAAGGACAGCAATATAAAAAATTCGTCAAGAAGTTAATAAAAATCGAATACAATAAAACCTAATAAAAGAAAAGTACAAGCAATTTACATGCATTCTAAAACAACAATTCTTAAAGATCAATTTACGTGCAGTCTAAAATATCAATTGCTACACATTTAATTAATTGGAAAAGGCTTTGAATTACATATTACTGTTTTTCTTTTTAACGGAATACTTTTTCAAATGCTCTGTAAGCAAAATATTAAATTCAATTTACGTCAAGTTCTTCGGATATTTCCTCGGCGTCTGCACTTTTAGTTGATTTTTTCAGTCTTTTCTCGAGTTTGTCTAGCCAATCGCTTTCTTGTGCAACTAAAGCACGAAATTCTCCGTATTCATGACTAGCATTCTGTAGATGTCTGTAACGCTCATAAATACGATCCGTAACGTCTGTCCATCTCGCATTTAAATACGTGAATCGCCTTCCCAACTCATGAACAGAAGAACCTTCAGAGCTTAAAAGTTTGTCATTTCCAAGCTCATTGAGATTTCGAAACTCCTCCACTCGTCTGTCAATTTTGTCTTTCAACAGTTGATATCGGCCTCGTGCTTGAAAAAGTTCAACGGAGGAAGTTATTTTTCCATCACTTGGTATTTCCTTTTCCAGCAATGACAACCAATTCGTAAAATCTTCAATTCCATTTATAATCTAAAAAATATGTTTAATTAATAACTATCATCTAAATAATTTAAATATTTTAAAAATATTTTTCTATATTCTTAAATTTTGTTGTTTTTATATATTTTTAAATATTTTTATATGTTTTTATATATTTTTTAATAATTTTAAATATTTTTATATATTTATCTATCATTTAAACAATTTAAGTATTTTTAATGTCAATATTTCCCCCACCTCGTCGTTCTTCTTTAAAGCATTTTCGTATTTATCAACTTGATATTTCGCTCCATCAATAATATGAGTCCATTTATGAGAAACATTTTGCAATTGATTGTTTAACACACTTGCAAAATTAGGTTCGGAATTTTCCAGAAGTCTATTAGCAGTTGTTTGCAGATTCTCTATTCTTGGCTTAGTTTGATTGACTTCTTCAGAAAAGGCGCGACCTTCACTTAATTTCAACTCAGTCGTCGCTACATCATTAACAAATGCGTCTTCGCATATTTCTTTCAAATGTTTAGTCTTATTGTCCAACCAATTTTCCAAATCTTTCAATTCTTTATTAAATAACTTCAAGGACTCGATATCTAAAATCAATTATAAATGTTATTTATAAATTAATAATTTCATTTCAAAATAAAGTATTATAACAGTAAACTGAAACTAGTTCTAAAGTAGTTTCAAACTCATTTAAAACTAGTTTAAAACTTATTTAAAACTAGTTTAAAACTAGTTTGAAACTAATTTAAAACTAGTTGAAAACTTGTTTAAAACTCATTTAAAACTAGTTTAAAACTCGTTAAAAACTAGTTTAAAACAAATTTAAAACTAATTTAAGATTTATTTAAAAATAATATAAAACTGATTGTAAAATACTTGAAGACTCTATTCCAAAAAACAGTTATTAACTTTATTCAAGAATGAATTATTAATTCAAAAATTGTATTATTAACTTTAAGAATAAAGATTAAAAAAAAAGATTCAAATATTCATAAGATACGAAATATGAATATTAAAAAGCAGATCATTAAAATGAAAACAAACCTTTTGCCAGCTTTTGTTGCCTCTCTTCAAGAATAATAGGGATATCGCTCCATTTGGTATTCAAATCTTGCAATTCTTCTTTAACGTTTTGAGAATCCTGTTTTAAAATTAACTCTTGGCCAATACTGTTAACGTAATCGAAATCACTTTGATGTGATTTCAGTGACTCTTGAAGATCCACGAATTTCTTCATTTGAGCCTGCATCGTCGCATCATCAGACATAACAGCAAGTTCCGAAAGTAAAACTCCTTCCACATTATTGATAAAAGACAATAAACTGGTAATTGTTTCACTATACTTTTTAGGAGGCGTTTTATCGACGACATCGTTCAATTCATTTAAACGACCAGAAAGTCTATAAATAGTACAAACGTTAGTTTAATTTTATATTAAACATGATTCGAATTCATTTAAAATTTAGTAAAAATAAAGAAAATAAAATTTTAATTCGAATTTATTGTAAATAAAGTTAAGTAAATTTAATCTAAACTCATATTTGTCACTGAATAATAAATGAAAAATTAGATGCACTTACTTTTTTAACAACTCGTCCCAATCATGAGTAAATTTATCAAAGTTAAGATGCAAATTTTTACTCTCTTCTGAAGATATTTTCGATTCAGTTAATTCTTTTGCTTTTGAAGTCAATTTCTGCACACGGTCTTCATACGATTTCATTGATTTTACTTTTACCTAAAAATAGTATATTAAATAATCATCTTCATGACCATGAATTAAAGATTATTACTTTCTATTATTATTAGATTATTACTTTATTATTATTTATAAATAAATTGTCACATTTCTTTATTGTAAAACCTTATTTGTAATTCATAATTGTATTAATATTTTTTTAATGAATAAAATAATTATTATTTTGCTTCCTCATATTGAAGATTTGTTATTAATAATAGTATAACAATATTAGTATAATTAATATAATTAATATTAGTATTAATATTATATATAATTAGTATATATAACTATTATAATATTATAATAAACTTAGAAACAAAAACTTACTCTGTAAAGTTCAATTTGATTGCTTTCTTGATTTAAATCGTACCATTTCATGTAACCATCAAGTAATAATTGAACACTTGCCAAATCTGCTTGAAACTGTTTCAATTCCAAGAGTAAATCTACTTTATCTTTAATAGTTTGAAGCCTGGTATTAACAGCTTTCCAGCGATTCTGAAGATCCCTGAGTTTTAAATCTTCATCTTCTACTGCTTCTTTACTACTATCAATTTCTTCAAGAAGTTTTTTACCAATTTCAAGAGCTTTATCGTACTCTCCTTGATGGGATTGCAAGTCTGTAAATTTTTCTTCATAAATTGCCTTTTTTTCTTCGACACTCAATTCATCAAATACACCTTCTGATCGTCCAACTTCCAAATCGACATAATCCAACCATTTATACAAATTTTGCAACAACGTTTCAAATTCTTGCCTCGTTGCGTTATCAATTCGACGTTTTTTAGAATCGCTGTGCATCTGTAATATTATAAAATATAAAATACATTACCAACTGTTTGCGATGTTGTAAACTATTTTTTTTATCACAAAAGAATTTAGAAGTAAAAATATATTATCAATGACATCCACCTCTTAATAAACATAAATTATTATTAAATATCGTTAAGAATAAAAACTAACGAACAAAATAAAAACTAATGAACAAAATAAAAACTAATGAACAAAATAAACACTAATGAACAAAATAAAACTAATGAAAAAAATAAAAACTAATGAACAAAGTAAAAACTAATGAACAAAATAAAATCTAATGAACAAAATAAAAACTAATGAACAAAATAAAAACTAATGAACAAAATAAAAATTAATGAAACAAATTACTAAAAAAAGAACAAACTAATGAAAAAAATGAAAACTAACAGAAATAAGAATTAATAAGAATAAAAAATAAAGAATAATTATACTTTGTAAGTCAAAACGAAGAAAAAAACACCCTTTCTACAAAAGAAAATAATTAGAAACACTTAAATAAGAATAATAACATTAAGTTTGTATTTAAAATTAGTAAATGCTTTTTATACGAACCCCTTCAGCGAGTTCTTCTTTATAAGCGATGCTTGTCACTGTTTCTGACATCCATTCATTTCCGGTTGTCACATTTGCTTGAGTGTTTGTAGTCAAGTCAAATTCGAATCCAGAATTCGAAATCTATAATAAAACGTAAAAATAAAGTATGTAAAGTAAAATTAGTTCTTCGTCAAGATTTTTTATCTCACTATTTTTATATGAACTGTGATAAGTCTAAGGTACCCGTATATTTTTCTTAAATAAATGAATATTATTATTATTTAGTAAATAAGAAATTGTTATTTATTAAATGAGAAATTATTATTTAGTAAATAAGAAATTATTAGTCATTAAATTATAAATCATTATTTATTAACTTAGAAATTACGGCAATGAATTTATTTATTTTATTTATTTGAAATATTTATTATTTAAAATAATAAAATAAATATTTCAAATAAATAAAATAAATAAATAATAAATAAAATACATATTTCAAATAAATAAAATAAATAAATTCATTACCCATGAGAAAACCAATTAATAATAATTAAATCAAATCACTGTTAACTATTTTCGATAAAATATTGATTATTCGATCAATCATCGATCGCAATCAAAAGTTGACATTTGGTCAATCAAAAGTTTGGTCAAAACAATGGCTTTTGAAAAAACCCAAAATACAATTGAAACAAAAACAAATTTCGACACTTACTCTTTGACTCTGCACTTCCATAATTTGTCCAACAGCCTCCCATCGATCCTGGAGATTTTCGACCTTTTCCAACAAATTAGTACACTCTTTATAAGACCCGTGTCCATCGAAATCCTGAATAGTTTTTTGCAAACTAATAATCTTTTTCTGATTAATATCCATCTCAATTTTAAGATAATGCATTTTCTTGATTCTCTCTAAAATTTCACCCAATTCAGAAGCAGGACTTGCTTCCATTTGTTTCAACGTAATTTCCGTTTCATTAAGTCGAGTTACCAATTTTTTGTACTCGTCCTGAGCGTCTTTCCACAATAGAGAGAGAATTTCAAGATCGTGTCTTCTTTTTTGCTTCCACTGACAAATATGAGTCCAACGTTCTCCCAGGGCAGAAAGTTGATCTTCCATCTCAGCATATACTGTTTCAGAATTGTCCTCGTCTACCACAACAATCATATTTTTTAATCCATCTACAACATTCTGCTGCCCCTGAATATCTTTCTCCAATTCATCCAACAATTTTATTTGCTCCTCCAAAGACAACTGTTTAGATTCCACATTTGCCATATGAGAAATCTTGTCTTCTGTTTTTGTTAGCCACTGCCTCAAGGAATCCAATTGATCCTGCTGCTTGCCCATTAGAATCTATTGCAAACAGATTTCATTTTAATCAAACATTCGCTCAAACTTTCAAGTTAACAAACATTCGCTCAAACTCTAAAATTAACAAACATTCGGTCAAACTCTAAAATTAACAAACAATCGCTTAAACTTTCGGCCCAACTTTAAAGTTAACAAACTTGCGATCAAACTACAAATTTAATAAAACAGTCAAATTTTAAAAACAATGAAAATGCACTTAAATAAATTAAACACAAATTGACTACAATGAACTATTTGTACATTAGATTTAAATTTCAAAAAACCGTACCTCGTGGATTTTTGATTGCCGTTCCATCGCCCTCATTCGAAGGCCTTCCCAGCGAGAATTGAGTAAAGACATTTGGATTCGGACTTCGTGTTCTTCATCTTTCTGTAAGCCTCCGTCTCCCAGGAGTCGTGCTCCTTCTTCCAAAACAGCCCCGACTCCGTCCCGATGACCAGACAATTCCATTAGAAATGTTTCATGATCGTGAAATTGCTCTTTCAAGATTTCCAAGGTATCGCCAGGTTCGGGAGCGTGATTTAACTTATCTTCAGCTCCTAACAACCAAGTCAAAACTTCTTCAAGCGCAACCTGATATCCGCCTAATTCCACGGAAACATTGGTAGCAAGACTCATAGGTCTCGAAGTTGGTGTTTCGAAGTTAGAAAACGACAAGGAACTCTGCAAGAACGCAATATTCATCCATTAATTTACATTAATAAAACCGTCTCTTAAAAATAGGAATTATTTTATTGCTTCCCCACGGAGGAAGCTTTGTTTAAATTATTCTCGATATTACCGAATAGATTAAATAATTTATATAAACTGATTAATTCATTCATTCATTAAATAAACTAATTTTACAAACTTCGAAAAGTAAATTTTACAAACTTCAAAAAGTACATTTTACAAACTTCAGAAAGTACATTTTACAAACTTCAGAAAGTACATTTTACAAACTTCGAAAAGTACATTTTACAAACTTCGAAAAGTAAATTTTACAAACTTCGAAAAGTAAATTTTATAAAGTTTTAAAAATTTTATAAAGTTTTTATAAACTTTCACCTGAATAAAATAAAAAAACGTATTTTTATAAATTTAATTTATAACACGTTCAATATCTGCGATATTTGAAATTACCTCTGCACTTGGTGTAGTTGCGGGACTGGTAGTTTCACTGGCGGTGGAAATATCGATAGCAGAAACATCATCGCCAGAATGAGGCAAAGATTGGAAAAGACACATGACGTACATCATTATTGACTTTTTATCAGGCACAGCAGTGTTGACATCTGCAAAACAAAACACAATAACAGGAAGATTCGGAATTTTCTTCTTTTTCGAGAAAGCTCAATATCCGGATGTGGAATCATTCAATAATCCAATCGATAACTTGGTAATTCAATTAATAATCAACCCAGACTTGATTCAATTAATTTTGATTCGGATCCAATTCGGATTCAAAATTCAAAATCTAAATTTTGAATTATTATGAAACAATTATTATTAATTATTATTAATTATTACTAATTATTATTAATTGAATTATTAAAACAAAAATGATTGATACAAAAATATTTAAAACAAACAACAACAATTTATTACCTTCGGCGTCTAGAAGCCGCTCGATTGAGAGATGTTCCTGAGCGAATCGAAAAGCGTGCTCTAATCTAGCATTTGGATGTTTTCGTGCGATGTTATTAAAGTCGAAAGATTGTGGTTTCCACCTGTGAAGAAGTGCATTGAAGGCCAGTCCATCTGACCAAGATGTTGTAAAATTCTTTATATCAACGCCTGGATAATTCTGAAAAAAAATCAAAACATATTACGTCAAATTAAGCATTTTTTAATCAATAATAAATACAGCTTACATATTTCTTAACATTTCCAAACAATAAAAATTTACCTGCGAATTTTGTCTACACCAGGCAAGAAGGGTTTTCTCCAAATTCGTCTGTTGTAGCTCTGACATTAAATCTTTCAGATGATATTGGACCTGTAAACAAAAGGATTGAATTAGATGATAATTAATTGAACAATTAAACAACAAATGATAACAACAAAATTTATCATTGTTAGTTTTTTTCTTTCTTTATTTTTTTCTTTATTCTCTTTATTTCTCTATTTTTGCCTTTCTTTACTTTTATTCTTTCAATATTTTTTTCTTTATTTATTTTTTTGTTTCTCTATTTTTTCCTTTCATTACTTTTAGTATTTCTATATTTTTTTCTTTCTTTATATTTTCTTTATTTATTTTTTTATTTCTCTATTTTTTCCTTTCTTTACTTTTATTTACTTATTTATTTACCATTTATTTATTTACTATTTATTTATTTACTATTTATTTATTTACACACGAGAATAATCCCTTTAACTAAATCTAAAAGTTAAACTGCAACTTATGAACAATTATTTATTCTTTCTATATTTTTTTCTTTCTTTATTTTTTTCCTTTCATAATTTTCTTCTCTTTACTTATTATTTTTCTTTCATAAAATTTTTATCTTACATAATTAAAATAAAAAAACATAAAATAAATTTATTTTTTCCTTGAGTTGATACAATCTGAATAAAAAACTTTAAATTACAGTATTTACACAATTTAATAACATAATGGCGTTGTAAACAATGTAAAAACTCACCTGCCAATGTAATATAATACTCCATACTAAACCAAGAGTCAATTTTGGATTTCCGTCAACGATATCATTGCTACTAATATTAACAAGTTTTACCTGAAAAAATGATTATTACAAAATCATTATTATAACAAATTCAGTAAAAATTAAAATACTAAATAATAGTAAAAATTAAAATACTAAATAATAGTAAAAATTGAAATGATACTAAAATTCGCGACATTGTTTTGTTTGCGAAAAATTAAAAGTTCACTTTTTCATTTTAGTATTTATTTACCAACTTTTTAAAAAGTTAGTTCTAAATGAAATCCTTAGAAATTTAAAAGGAATATAAATTTAAATTTAAATTTTATTTGAAAAAATTAAAAGACAAACAAATTTTTGTCAAAAAAAAAAGTTGCAACTTTAGTATCATAAATTGCAATAATAATTGTCATTTACATTATTTTGTTCAAGAATTTGCAGCGCTTTGTTCACATTATTTAGATGATGTACCCTCATACGACCACGTTCTCTTTTCTGAAATTAAAAAAGAATTGTTTTAAACTTGACATTTTAACATCTTCGAAATAAAAATTAATAATAATGGCAATTTGTTTAAAAACTCACGTAAGCTTTAGTCGTAAGAACTTCCAACAAAGATAAAAGGCGATTTCCATCTCTCAAATCAACAAACAAATCCGCAATCGGTTCATGATTATTCTGCAAAAATTTATTTGAAAAAAGTACGAGATTATTATGAACAATAAAGTGAAATTTCACAAGAAAAGAATACAAATTACAATGAGAAATTTTGTACCTTGAGTAACTGTGAATTTATCCATTTTGCAAATGTTTTCTTTTGCACATCTTCCCGTTCATCTAAAATTAAACAAAAATGTTAAAACAAAAATATTAAACACAATTTCTCAACTTCAAAATAGCAATAAAAAGTTTAATAAAAAAGTCAAGTTTAATAAAAAAGTCATTTTTAAAAATCATAATATTTAGATTCTTTCGAAAATAAAATAAAATTTTTCAACTCGAAAATAAAACAATCAACTTTTTTCGACCAAAAGTAAAATTACTGAACTTTTTCAACGAAAAATAATCTACTTTTTCAACCATAAAAAATCTACTTTTTCAACCATAAAAAATCTACTCTTTCAACCATAAAAAATTTACTTTTGCAACCATAAAAAATCTACTTTTGCAACCATAAAGAATCCACTTTTTCAATCATAAAAAATCCACTTTTTCAACCATAAAAAATCTACTTTTTCAAACATAAAAAATTTACTTTCTCAACCATAAAAAATAATCAACTTTTTCAACAAAAAATAGAACATTTTTAAACAAAGAAAAAAATAATTAATCCTCTTTCGAAGATAAATTCCTACCTAATCAAAATCATAATTAAATTCAAGATATTTCACTATTTTACTTTTAGAATAAAAAATTTCAAATTCAAACCACTTCTTCAGGCATTTTTTTGAAAATTGCATTTTCAGAGCAAGCGTTGGAGAAAATAAAAGAAAATAAAAAAACATTGCGCATAAAATATCTCGCAAAATATTTTGGCAAAAATTATTGGTGCAAGAAATTGTTTATCTAAAGAGTGTGTAGATTAATTTCTCAAGTGAGAGACACACTTGGCACAAATTTTTGAAATTGTACAATGTAGTGCGAACGACCTACGCCTACTTGGGAATGTATGAATGAACGAGTGAATGGACAGTTTCTTCCTACAGTTCTGACTTCTATAACCGATGGGTATCACGTAGTTTGCTGTTAGATTAAAGTATACCGTACAATCAGCTCACGCTTGACTGTTTTTGCTCTTGCAAATAACAAACTTCTCAAGTCAACGTGTCTAAAAATGGTATAACGAGTTCTTTCAATGATTTCTTCTTAGGCCTGATTTAAGCCGAAAAGCCTCAAACGTTCAGAAATCACGGCAAAAAATGCCAATGATACTATCTTTACGCAGAAAAGAATCTTATTCAGCAAAATGATGCAACTCATCAATAAAGTTTACAATATTGCTTTTTGTATTCCTTTTTGCCCACACACGTATTCCAATTATATTAAGGGGCAAATTTGCCCGTTTATTCTTTGCGAACAAATAAATAAAGAAGAGACACAAAAACATGAATTAATAAAGGAATGAAA
>WNHD01001907.1:0-16911 GCA_011057455.1 Ganaspis sp. Gsp50
ATTAATATTATTATAGTATTAGTATTATTATAGTATTAGTATTATTATAGTATTAGTATTATTATAGTATTAGTATTATTATAGTATTAGTATTATTATATTATTAGTATTATTATTCAATTTGAGTTAATTCTTTCCAATTTTGTGTTTTTAAAGGTAAATTATGTAATCGTATTATTATTATTATATTATTATTATTATTATTATTGTTTTTTTAAAATTATTTCTTTTTATTAATTTTCATTATTTTCTTCTTTATTTAGAAATGAAATTATTATTACAATTGAAGAAAGTAATTTATGAATAATTAAACATAAATATCATCATTTAATACCGTCAGTAAATTTTGTTTTTAAATTTCCAGATGACATCCGGAGGTATCACGGCCCGTGATACAACAATGACATTCACGTGTTTTGTCTTTTTTGATATGTTTAACGCCTTAAGTTGTCGTTCTCAGGTAAGAGTATTTTATCAATTGTTTTTTTCCTTACAATTTCTTGTAACGATTTCTCTTCAATTTCAATTTGTTTTATACATAATTTATTTTATACATATTTTATACATAATTTCTTTTATACATATATTTCTTCTTTTTATATCTTTTTTTTTCTTCTTTGCTCCTCAAGCAAAGTTTGTTTGTTTTATAAGTTTGTTTGAAGCTTTGTTTTATATATAAAAGTAAACTTGATGCTGAATTAACTTAAAGAATTGGCAACTTGTATGTTCTTTATTCAAATTAAAAATTGGTTCCTAAATATATTTTTTTCTTATTTTTCAGACCAAGTCAGTATTCACGATTGGCTTGCTGAGCAATAAAATGTTTTTGGTAGCTGTGACCCTTTCGGTTATAGGCCAATTGTTAGTTATTTATTTCCCTCCACTCCAGAGAGTATTTCAAACAGAAGCTCTGACGTCAAAGGGTATGATTTACATTTAATGTATATAATCTTTTGGTAGTTGTTTTAACTTAAAAAGAACTCATTTTAATTGTCTAATTTAATTATTTATAGCCGTTTAATTTAATTATTTATAGTCGTTTAATTTAATTACTTATAGTCGTTTAATTTAATTATTTGTACTTTAATTTAATTGTTCTGTTTTTTATTTATGTGTGACAAAACCAAAGACCAATTACAGAATTATCAAATTGAATAATTGTTTTTGATTCCAATCTTTTGGGTGTTACGTTAATTAAAGAAATGAATGTTATAATGGTTTTGGATGTTACGTTAATTAAAGAAATGAATGTTGTAATGGTTTTGGTTGTTATTTTAATTAAAGAAATGAATGTTGTATTGGTTTTTGTTATTTTAATTAACGAAATGAATATTGTAATGTTTCAGATCTTGCGTTTTTAGTATCTTTGACATCGAGTGTGTTCATTATCAGTGAAGTGAAGAAATTCTTTGAGCGCCAAATCAGCAGACGTCGTAGCGGAGCAAAGAATTATAGTAAGTTTGGAATGGATTTTGTATGACACTTAAATCGCTCCAAAACCGAACCAGTCAAAATTCGCGAACAGTGAAAAGACTACAATACGGGGAGCGCTCAGTACTTCAGAACCAGTTAACATTCTTGACTCTCATCTCTAATTCAATAATCACATTCCAGATCGTTCCTAAGCAACGAAAACTCTTTACAAAAACTGTTTATATACAATTTTTGCACTATTTTCATAACTTTCGTACAAATGACGACAGTTAACTTTTTACCACTTACAATTTATGAGAGGCATTTTTTCCAAGTTTTTTCCCGATCAATCGATGCATCCTCTGTGAGTGAAGTAGAGTAGTTTTTAGCACTGGTACGCACGGACTTTTTGTCACTATTTTAAATGAGCAAAACTTTGCATTTGTAGAGTCATTTTTCATACTGTTGTGACCAAATGTTTTACATTTTACAATACTTATTGTGATAGACACGAAAACGTGCATCTAAGTAAGACGTGATAATTGTAAGCAAAAACATTAGTGAATCGGTTATTAATTGAAATTTAGTGGTTTCAATCAATGTGAGCAGATTTCGGTGCTTTGCAGTTTTCTAGCAAACGGTCTCATTATTGTTAATGCACAGTGTTGGGCAATTTGACAAGCTATTTTTATATTTGTCTCTTATTAGAAAATTGTAATTTTTTTGCTTCTTCATAGGGAAGCATTGTTTGTATTATTTTTCATCGTTTACAATTTTCGTTTTTCGTTTACAATGTTTGTTTTTCGTTTACAATTTTTGTTTTAATTTCCATTGCAATAATTTTGATATGTAATAAATTTTATCCTACTGCTTCTTTTGTAGAATAGAGCATATTCAGAACAGAATTTATTGAATATCGAACTATATTTCATTATCACGAACTTTATCAGAGATTCACATAAAAATTGTTTTAATAAATTTATTTATCTTGTGTATATATTAGGGTGATCTAAATTACAATGGCAAAACATTGTTAGAATATTAAGTTGGACATTGGCTCAAATTGTTCCTTTTCTTTGAAAAATAAACATGTATAAAAGAGAAATTCTTTTTAAAAATTGCATTATCAAAAGAATTTTGCTATTTCGAAAATTATTGTAATTTGGCAAATGAATGCAATTTCGAAAATTATTGTAATTTCACACATTATTGTAATTTCGCAAATTATTGAATATGAATTATTATTGAAATTATGAATAATGAATGAATGATAAAAACTTTAATAATTTTAAATTTCCCTCGGAGGATTTTTTGTCATCGAAAAAAGAATTGTTTTAGCCATTGTCGTACAAGCATCTCTTTTTTACTTTTTTAAAAATTATTTTAAATAAGAAGTGATGTAAAGATTCAATTAGTTTTTAAGAAAAGAGTCTATTTTGTATTTAATTTTATTTGACATAAAAATTTGTATATTTATTTTTTAATATTACTGTAATAATATAACATAAATTTTAATTGACTCAAATTGTTTATATTGTAATTTGTAAAAAAGAAATTTTATTCAAAGGAATTGAAAGTCAATATAAACATATGTAATGATATTAATAAAATTAAAAAATGTCAAGATTTATAAAGAAAAAAATGTTAAACTTATTTGCTCAACACTGTCTCGTTTTTCTGTCGTTCAGAGAAATTGGTGCTCTTATTAATTGTACCGTATAAAAACCGATTTTATTGATTACTGTAAAACTGATGCGAGTTTTCAAAAATAAAAGAGGTTCTTTTGTATAAAGTAAATCCAGAAGTCGTCGCGTGAGGTTCTCTTAACCAAATATTTACTATTTGTTGCTCAATTGTATATTAAACTAGTTCTCTTATGTAAAAAATACATTAATTTATTTAATGAATAAGTGTCAGTCATATAATAGAAATTTAGCATTTTAATTCAGAATTTAAGTGTTGCGCATTTAAATTTTTTTCTATTAATGAATAAAACCTTTATAGTCGTTAAATTACTTTTTTAATTTCAAAAAAGTCTCGCAGGTTTTTATGGACAGTATTTTACAAGCGACCTCTTCTGGAAAATAGGAAGGCAGCTGTAAACAAACTCAGAAAGTGTTTTCTTTCTTTTTATTTTTTTTTAAACAACTCAATGTATTTTACGATAAAATATATCGTTGAAATATTTCAAGACTTACAAACTATTTTCCCTTGGAATTGTTGCACATTGCGCTGCGTATTTTACAATAGTTGGTAGTAAATAAATCTCTCTTCGATCGACTACAATACAATTAGAATTTGAAATTCCAAAATTTACTTGAATTCAATAAATTAAAAAGCTTCTTCTGTGAGGAAGCGAAATAATTAATCAATTGAGGATAACTAATTAAAAATTATCAACTATTAATATATTGGTTATATATAATATATATATATATAATTAACAACTGATAACATTCAATTTCAACTTTATGATAACAATTCTTGATTGATTAATTATTGACGAATAATGAAGTGAATATAACAAATGACAGCGAACAAATCATTTAAATCGTCTGTTTAAAAACGAAAAATTGCTAAAGAAAAATTTCCGATCAGTGTATACCTTCGAGAGCACTAAAAGTCTTATATTGGTATAAATCTGACCCTCCATATCCATAAAGCAAGCGGCCTCTTCCATTTATGTCATAATATGGATATCTGTATTTCGGTCTGAAATAAATTTCAAAAAGAAATATTTATTTGTTTTGCAACTGTCTTTGTTATGCGTTTATATTGCAACAGTAACAATATTTACTTTCATAAATAAGAAGAGAGTTTTTTTGAGAGTTTTTTTCTTCAAGAGATTTTTTTTAAGATTTCTTTTTTCATTAAGAGTTTTTTCTGAGATTTTTTTGTTTTCTTTAAACGTTTGTTTTAATACATTTATATAGGTCTATTTTTACATCTATTTTTAGGTCTATTTTTGATCTATTTTTAGGTCTATTTCTTAGGTCTATTTTTTTAGTGCTATTTATTATTTAAATAACCTGTTTTATTTTTCATTGTAAATCTTACCTTTCAAAATATTGAAAATTTGGGGCTTTCGGTTGTACAATCAATGCTGAAGCCTTGAAAATAAGTGCCAAGAAAATTGTCACGACAGCAGTCCACTAAAAATTATTTTTTGTAGAAATATCCACGCTTTATTTCACTTTTACATTTTTTAAGTACCAGTTAAAGACAAAATATTGCATGAGAAAATTTCGTTTATTTTACAATTGGAAACGATAAAATCGACAGGTAGAATTAAATTCAAAAAGTGAGTTTGAAAATCAGTTAAAATTTGTAAATAAATCTATAAATTTATAATATTAATTAAATTTATAAAATTTTATAAAATTTTAAATTTATAATATTAATTTATAAACGAATCTATAAATAATTTTATAAATGGATTTTTAAATAAATTTATAAATGGATTTTTAAATGGATTTTTAAATGAATATTTAAATGAATATTTAAATAAATTTATAAATATAAATCAAGTAAATTTATGAGTATATATCTAATAAATAAATCTATAAATAAATCTATAAACAAATTTATTAAAAAAATGCCTAAAAAAATATATAAAGTAAATACATTGAAAGTACATAAATTGGAAATAAAAAATCAAATACACAAACAAGAAAATTTGTTTCTCTTTTTCGTTTACTTACAATGATCAATTTTGTCATTTTGTTTTCTATTAAACGTCACTGAATCAATTATTCTTGAAATTTACGTCACTCGTGACTTTTTATTATCACAATTTGTTTAAAATCATTTATTCGTTTGCATCGCATACGTAGCACTTTTAACGTTGTCTTTTCAGAAGCAAAAGGAGGACTAACGAACTGTAAATGAGAAGGTGAAAGTTAGAGTTGAAAGTTCTGATCAAGAACTACAGTTTCATTCTTAGAATAATTTTATAATTTTAACACTTTTCCTTTTTCGTTTATATCACAAGATCATGATAATTTCGTTTTTCAAGATAATTCAAAATCAACATTTTTTATTATCTTAAAAAATTTTGGAGTGAATTATTGAAATTAAAAAAATTAAAATCAAGGGATTCTTGTAAGGTAAGTAAGTTACAATAAATTTTATAAATAAATGTTTTATTATTATTTTCCATTTAAGAAAATATGTTTGATTGTTAATTATTATAAAAAGTTGTAAACAATTATTGTATTTTTTTAGCAATAAATTACATCTGATATTTTATTTAATTGTATTCGATAAAATAATCGCAATTTTGAATGTAGTATCATATTTTGAATGTGAAAAATAATAGTTTTAATCTGAAAAACAATATTTTTAATCTGAAAAATAATATTTTTAATCTGAAAATAATATTTTTAATCTGAAAAATATTTTGAATGTGAAAAATATATTTTTAATCTGAAAAATTGTCATTCTTTGAATGTGAAAATAATCATTTCTTAGAAATACGAATAGAAGGTTCAATGACAGTTCCTTCTCCTATACGTTCTATTAAATCTTTTGCAAGATAACCATTTTCCTCTACAAATCTCACTCTTCTTTCTTCTCCTAATTTCGGATCCAAATTCCAAGTTGATTTCTAAAATTGTATTTTTATCTATTATTAATATACATTCTAATATATGATTTTTAAATTCTAACTTTTAAATAAAAATCTCATTTTCTTAAAATTTAGTTTGCATAGCATGTTTTTATTTTTATTCAGTTTGTTATTCATTTCATTCTAATATAAAAATTAATAATTCTAATAATAATTTAATAATTAATATAATAATAATAATTAATATAATAATAATAATTAATAATTCTAATATATTTTTTATATTTTTATTTTTTAAATTATTTTATTTATTTATTTTTATTACCAACCTCGTGAACTTCTGGAATACCAGCTATATTCCATTTTACTAGGTCATGAAGTAGATTATAAATTAATCCCGCTCGGTTACTTTGGATGAGAAAACAAATGATCTAAAATTAACATTCAAATAAATAAACACGGAATTTTTTATTTTACGATCAATTAAATCTAATAAATTCTACTCTTTGATTCTAATCTAAGAATCAAATGAAGACCATCAAGCAAATTTAAAAAAAAATGTAATGAAATAATTACAAATTTGTTTTTTACTATTATTTTTCATTATTACAAAATCATTATACGCATTTAGAAACAGTTAAAAATAAAAATGAATTAATTTACAACATAATCGTATTTTTCAAAAGTGAATAAAAAAAAGTATTGCGATCATAAATGAACTCTAAAAATATTTTCTGTTGAAACAATTTCTATTCAAGAATTGTAATAATTACCAAAATGCTGGCAAGAACTCTCATGATTAAAATTCAGCTTGAAATATCCATATCTTGATTTGACTGATCCAATCAAAGAACTATTCAAATATCACACTTTTCTGGAGATGTTTGCTTAACGATCTTGTGCAACACTCTGAGAGTGAAAGTATTATTGAATTTTTACTGATCCGTGACATGTGAAGTTCACGTACGCACTTTGTTCTTATGTGTAAAAATTCGCTATATTCGTTAATAATTAATCTAAGAAGTTTTATGTCCAGTTTGTAAAAATGCATTTAAAAATAATAAGACTTTATTTATTTTTATAGAAATTAAAATAATCTTGGGAATAAAAACTTAAGTAGTATTGATTTGTCTCGCTTTTAACTTTCAAAAAGAGAAAAGGAGAAATGTTTTTGGAATTCAATATTTAAATTTTGACCATATAAACTTTAAATACTTTTGCACTTTACAATATCCGTTTTGCCACTTTCATAATTTTCCTGGATTTTAATTTCTTTATTGATAAAATCAATAAAGATTTTTTTTTTTTTTTTTTTTGATTATGTCTTTTCTATACTTATTTATTTATTATTATTTATATTTATTTATTTATTATTTGTTATTTACTATTTTTTTGTACTAAGTATTTTCTAATATTTTATTTATTTTTTTTTATTTATTTATATATATAATATAATAATATTTATTTATTTAATATTTATTTAATATTTATTTAATACTTATTTATCATTAAAATTTAATTAAATCTAATAATTTATCATTAAGTTTCTTTTAAATTTTTATTAATCTTAATTTTCCGTATATGTTTTATCTGAATATAATTCCTCAATATTTTAAAAACTGATGCCAAAAAATTGTCAATCCATTTTCATTTGAATTTGCGGAAATTTCTGCATGAACGCTTTAATAAAAAAAATGTTTTAAATCACAATAAGTTATTTCTTTGCAAGTTAAACAAAAACGAATCAATTGTTAATTAAATTTTACGTTGATTAAACAAAAACGCAAACTAATGTTGGATTTATGAAATAGAAGGAAAAATATTTAGTCTAAATTACTGAAAAACCGTTCAAATGCTTTATTGTTTTGCTTATTTGGGAAAAAATATTACCACTTCATCACAAAGCCCAAATTTTAATGAAATCCACTTTAAGAGATGTTTCTGATCTCCACGTACTGAACCATGACGACTGCTTCCGATAGAAATTTAAAAGAGCCTGAAATTAATATATCAAGTAAAAAATTGTCTTCATATTTTGTTAAAAACTAACTTTTAATTTTTATTATCATTAAAAAACAACTATTAATTTATTAAAAACAACTATTAATTTATTAAAAACAACTATTAATTTATTAAAAAACAACTATTAATTTATTAAAAAACAACTATTAATTTATTAAAAAACAACTATTAATTAATTATAAACTATAATTAACTATGCAAGCATTCAAATAAACTCTACCTTAGATTTAAAATTGCTCCATGGTTTTGTGTAACCCTTACTTTTACTACCATCAGGAAATTCCGTATATCCACCAACAGCAACACCCAAACTTACATAAAACTAAAATTTGAAAAAATTGTTTAATCAATGTCAATTTCAATAAAAATCTGCCATTCCGAATCTCTTTTTTAAACTTAAATATCTTCTTTTTTGAACTAAAATATCTTCTTTTCTTAAACTAAAGTATCTCCCTTTCTAAACTAAAATATATTTAACTAAAATCTTTTCTTTTTTTAAAACTAATTTTAGTTTAAAAAAAAAGAAAATAATAAAACTAAAAGAAAAATAAAACTAATTTTAGTTTAAAAAAAAGAAAAGATCTTTTTCTTGTTTAACTGAAATCTCTTCTTCTTTTAATCTAAAATTTCTTTTTTTAAAAATAAAAACGAAATTACCGGTGTTTGAAGAGGAGAATCAAAATTCATTTCTCCAAATATTTCACCATCAACTTTTGAAACGAGTGCTTCTGGTTTCCATTCCATTTCAAAAAGATGAAAATCATTAGACCACAACTTGTCAGAACTTTTACTTCTGGTACTGTCGTTTGTTTTCAGTGTTGTAACATCCGTTGTGGGCAAAAGTGTGTGAGTAAGCAATCCTCCTCGAAGAACGTGTCCACTTAAATCATCTCCGTTTAATGATCGAAGTTCTGAATTTCCCGAAGTACTCGCTACTCGCATTTGGAAGTAAAATGTAGCGTCACTTCCCGTGAGTGCTCCTTGTTTATCATAAGGTTCCAACCACATCACTTTTTTTTTAAACAAAAAACGAAACATTTTAGATCTCAATTTTACATTTCAATTTTACATTTCAATTTTGAATATTTTAAAAACGAAGAATAATTAATCCAATAACTTCATTTCATAAGAAAAGGATTGTTCTCAAAAACTCCAGTTTCTTCTGAAGCATAAAAAACTACATTTTTATGTTTGCAAAAATTGCTTTGGATTATTGTAGGTATTTATAAAAATGTTGTTTAAAATGTTTAGAAATTAGATGTTTTTTTTTTAATGTGAGAAATATTTACTAGGATAAATCCAATCTCCTTGAGGCAATTTTGCTCTAATGACAATGCGACCATATTGGAAAGAAAATATATTTTTCGTGTCTATTCGTCCAGAAACTATAGGGGGCAAAATGTGAAATCCTTGCGCTTTTCTCTGACAGTCTCTTGATCCGGATTCCCCAGTGCATCTGAGAAAAGAAATTTTTTTTTTTTAAAAGAAGTGCATTTTTTGTAAATAAAGTGCATTTTTTGTCAAGAAAGTGCATTTTTTGTAAAGAAAGTGCATTTCTTGTACAGAAAGTGCATTTTTTGTAAAGAAAGTGCATTTTTTTAATATATAGAAAATATTTTCAATATTTAAAAATAAATCTATAAGCTTTAGTTATTCTTATACATTTTTTTAATAAAATAAGAATTACACTTTTATTGCAATATTTATGTTTAGTTACTTTTTTAGTAGTATTTTCTTACTTATTCAAAGTCAAAGATCCATTCTCCACAAAATGACTGCCGCAGGTATTATCTAAAAGTACAGGGGTAATTTTTAAGTCCCCATTTTCAATATTGACGTTTTCTTTATGATTTCTATACACCACGAATTCGTAATCCTGAAAATAATATTTCTGTAATATTTTATACATAATAATATACATAA
This sequence comes from Ganaspis sp. Gsp50, assembly GCA_011057455.1. Lineage (NCBI taxonomy): Eukaryota > Metazoa > Arthropoda > Insecta > Hymenoptera > Figitidae > Ganaspis > Ganaspis sp. Gsp50. The sequence goes on from WNHD01001907.1 coordinate 9,926, forward strand.
TAATATATCTAATAATAATATCTAATAATATATCTAATAATAATATCTACTAATATATCTAATAAAAATATCTAATAATAATCTCTAATAATCAAATAAAAAGTTTAATAATAATATTTAATAATCAACTAAGAAGTCTAATAATATCTAATAATCAACTAAAAAGTCTAATAACAATATCTAACAATGAAATAGAAAGTTGAGATAAAAAGTACTAATCTCGTTTAAGAAATAATAATAGTCTATAATTTATATTCAAATTGACAGTAATTTTATCAGCTCACAGGAGATCCTGAAAATCTTTCGACAGTGTTCCACTTTGATTCATTAATTTGATTCTGATTGTCAAATGTGTCTTCGAAAATGAGACTTCCTCCGCAAATGTTTTGTGATTCGCCCATCTTTCCGAAAACTTTTGTCAAAGTTCGTGAACAAGATGCGTTGCCGCTAAAAGCATCACTTGTTTCTTCGATTGGAACGCCCTTATAGTCATAGAATTCTGCAATAAATTAATAATATTTTAATGAAAATTAACATTTTGACAAGGTTAACAATTGTCAATGTAAGAAAATTAAATTTAGATAAACGTGCAAGATCTCAAAAACACTGCTGAGTACGAATTATAATGATGTAAGTACAAATCGTAATTAAGTACAAATTGTAATTAAAAAAAAATTGTAATTAAAAACAAATTGTAATTAAGTAGAAATGGTAATTAATTACAAATTATAATTAAGTGCAAATTATGACTACGTTAAATTAAATTCTTAATTACGTTAAACAAAAATCTTAAATACATTAAACAAAAATCTTAAATACGTTAAACAAAAAACTTACTATACGTTAAATAAAACTTACAGTTAAAAATTAAGTAAAGAAATAGTTAAAATTGTCTTTTAAAAAAAAAATTGTCTTGCGCAAAAAATTGTCTTTTGTCAAAAGAATCGTTTTTTGCAGAAAAGGTTAATTAATTTAATGTTTACAACAAAAAAATTACCATTAACAACATGTTGTTGATCAAGTAAATTGTACCCCAATCCTTCAAAAACCACATGAATCCAGTAATAAACTACGTCTCCTTTTTTGAGTTTAGTACTTCTATCTTCGTAAGTCCACTTTCCATCTTTGCGTTTAATTATATCTCGTGCTATAGTTCCAGCTTCCAATGCATAAAATTCGCTATTGAACTTCACGTGAAATGCCACAAGAGAAATCCCTTCTTCGTCTGCAACAAACACATATTCAATTTCTTTGTTTTTACATTGTTAACTTTTTCTTTGTGAACAGACAATTAAATAAAAAAGAGACTTTTAATTATTTTCAATTCATTCATTTCAATTCATTTTAATTTTAATATAATCATTTTTATATTTATTATTTTTTAATATAATCTTTATTTCAATGCTTAAATTGAAATTAAAATGACAAATACATATGAATTATTTAAGTTATAAAATATAATAATATAAAATAATTTTTTATAAAATAATAATAATAATAATAATAATAATAATAATGATAATAATAACAACAATAATAATATTAATAACAATAATAATAATAATAATAATAATTAACAATATACTGGATTCTTACCAGGAACTGAAATTTTAATTCCTATGGGGTGAAGAGGCAAAACTGTTGCTTCAGGAGGAACGTATTGACTACTGATTACATCCAGAAAAAAGAAAGGAAAAGATATTAGAAAAATCCTCAACATTTTCTACTTCAGAGTGTAGAATTCAAATCTGCAGCACTTCACTGTAAAAACATTTTAAAAATGAATTAAACTGGTAAAATATAAAATAGCGAATAAAAATAAAACGAAGAAATGGATTATTTTGTAATTGAACGCATTATTTCAAAAAAGCAAAGTTTTTCAAAATAAATCAACTATTTCAAAAAAGCAAAGTTTTTTAAAATAAATCAACTATTTCAAAAAAGCAAAGTTTTTCAAAATAAATCAACTACTTCAAAAAAGCAAAGTTTTTTAAAATAAATCAACTATTTTAAAAAAACAGTTTTTCAAAATAAATCAACTATTTTAAGTGTTATAAAACTATTAACACTATTAGTGTTAACTATTTTTTACAAAAACACTTAAAACTTTATTCACGTGGTTTCAATTGAGCGTCATAAGTATTAATAGGAAATACCACTTTTAACACTTTCCTGATAATAAATTTTTTTTAAAGTTCACATTACCATATTTTAATAATCCCCTAAATAAATAAACAAATAAATCAATCACTCAAAAGTAATTATAAAAGAATTCATTTACAGTTCAAAAAGATATCTTTAAGATTAAAATATTTTTTCTTTTATAATTTAATAAAAAGTTAAAATAAAACTACTTTTTTTGTTCTACCGGTTAATGCTTTCAAAAAATGAGGGAAAAGATATATATATTTTAAAAGTAGAAAGTAAGAATGTAAAAGTCTAAAATCGTTTATAACTTGCCTATCAGCTCAAGTAAATGGTTAAAATTTCTTCTGATGCTAACTAAAATTCAAGAGTAACTGCTTTAACTTATTTTTTAAAAAAAGAAAATAATCAAGAATTGCAGTACCACTACCGCAAGGTCATCTTCTCACTGACGGATTTCATCTTCCTGGGCCCCACTTTATTTTTTGATCACTCAAAAATGATTTAAAATGCAAAAAGCTTTTTTAGTATCAAATTGAATGGATCACTTTTTTAAATTTCTAATACTGATTTTAAAATTGTGACTTATTATATTTTCATAAATCTTTTCCTGTTTCTTCTTCTCAAATTCCAATGGATTCTTTTCATCGAATTATTTACAATAAGAGTAGTTTTAAACAAACAAGAAGAGTAGTTTTAAACAAACAAGAAGAGTAGTTTTAAACAATAAGAGTAGTTTCAAACAAACGATAAGAGAAGTTTCAAACAATAAGAGTAGTTTTAAACTATAAGAGTAGTTTTAAAAAATAAGATTCAAACAATATGTAGTTTCAAACGATAATAGTTTCAAACAATATGTAGTTTCAAACGATAATAGTTTCAAACAATATGTAGTTTCAAACGATAATAGTTTCAAACAATAGTAATTTAAAACAATAATAGTTTGAAACAACAATAGTTTAAAACAATAATAGTTTGAAACAACAATAGTTTAAAACAATAATAGTTTAAAACAAAAATAGTTTCAAACAATAGTAGTTTCAAACAATCATAGTTTAAAACAACAATAGTTTAAAACAATAATAGTTTCAAACAAGAATAGTTTAAAACAACAATAGTTTCAAACAACAATAGTTTCAAACAATAGTAGTTTCAAAAAATAAGAGTAGTTCCAAACAATAAGAGTAGTTCCAAACAATAAGTCTAGTTCCAAAAAAATAAAGAGTAGTTTCAAACAATAAGTCTAGTTTCAAAAAATAAAAGCAGTTTCAAACTTTTGACATCATTCTCAAACAATAAAAGTAGTTTCTTATAAAAAGAATTCAAATATATTTGTATAAATACTGATTTGACAACGCTTATGAGAATAAGATTAATATAAAAATATCTACTAAACGTCAATATCCATAAAGATGAGAAAATTTATGAAATATTATATAGCACATGCAGAAATTGATTACTCAATTTTGACATATAGTATTAACATCAGACTTTGTATCAGGGCTTAAAGAACTCCACCGCGTAGCAGAGCATTTCTGTAATATCGGTTTAGACTTAAACCGCGCACTCGCGTAACAAATTTTATTAATTTCATAATACTCTGCTATTAAAATGTCTATCCACTGGTTTAATTCAGAACCGACTCTTTCTTCGACACTCATTGTTCGTTGGCTTTCTTCAAATTTCACTAAAGGTTTCAAAAAATTAGTCCACTTGTGTACCACATCCTTAGCAATATGATAAGGAGCAGAAGAACCATTATGAATTTCTCTTGCTCTCTCAGAAGAGAGTTTTTGATTTTTCCAATAAGCCAAAGGCGTTACTAAAAATTTTAATCGTGCCAAAAATTCACCATCCGACACCAAAATCACTTGCCAAGTGCCAATAAGTAATCGTTCACTTAATTGAGGCTTAACGTGCCCTATCTGTAAAGAAAAAACGAAATTTAAAATTGTTCACGTTTAAGACAGGAAAAACTATAAAATTTTTGGACACGTTCACTCTATTTTAACTTTATTAGTTTCTTTTATTAATATTTTTATTACTATTTTGGATACTACGTTTATCACTATTCTTATTTATTTATACTTTATCTTCACTCTGATTATAGAAAAACGAATTTGGATAATTTAGTACTCTTTTCTTCAAAAAAAAGAAAAAAAAGAAAAGGAAAAAAAAGAAAAGAAAAAAAAAGAAAAGAAAAAGAAAGAAAAGAAAAAAAGAAAAGAAAAAAAGAAAAGAGAAAAAAGAAAAGAAAAAAAAGAAAAGAAAAAGAAAGAAAAGAAAAAAAGAAAATAAAAAAAGAAAAGAGAAAAAAGAAAAAAAAATAAATTAAAAAAAAGAAAAGAAACGAAAAGAAAAGAAAAAAAGAAAAAAAAGAAAAGAAAAAAATGAAAAGAAAAAGAAAAAAAAAGAAAAAAAGACTTAGAAATTTAGAAAACTTGTAATAAAAATCGACTTACAAGGGTCGTTTCATCTAGCTGCATATAATTAACATCAGCTAACGTTCCTAACGGATCGATCCACAAAATTGTGACATTTTGCGGAGTGACTAGTTCCAATTCAAATTTGTACGCTAAAACGGGACTCGAAAATGGTCCAATTCCACCAATTAAATTTCTAAAAGTTTGCTCCTTTTGATCATAATCCGTATTCACACTGAGTTCACGTACTTTTCCTAACCAGGAAACACTGGTCGAAAAATTCCTCCTCAAATAAAAGAGTGATTCTATTTGTTCTGGAAATTCAGCCTGTAAAGTTGAAGACTCGATGCTCCTGACATTTGTCTCCGCTCGTATTAAAATACCCACGAATCTATTTTCGTGAAAGTAAGCAGTAGTTTCTAAAAGATGAATTCGATCTTCAATGTTAAATTTACGATATGCAAGTCTTGCGAGTGAATTGGAAACAGTTAAAAGAGTGTCGTCTGCGAGAGGACTTAAATCCGCGTGATGAAAAAGACTTTGCCAGTACATATCATATCCCTTTGAATTCACGGTTGCATTTACTGAAGATGGATATAACCACTGCTCCACTCTGTCGATGATTCTTTGGTCAATGATTGGCTCAAATTTTCTAGCAAAAAATAAATTTCTCTGTGCAGTCCCTCGCAGTCGCGAGAAGTCTTCTAGTTTAAAATCATTAGGACTGCAACCACACCAGTCAACAACAGCTTTGTACTGACATTTGCAACCGAGTTTACGTTTCCAATTCGTCACATGTAAATTATTATCTATATAAGAGTTGCAAAACCTCGAGTTTCGTAAAGTCGTGTGAAAAAAGGATTCAGCGGGTAACAAGGTGTATTGAAAAATTTGTAAAAGACCAGTCACCAGTTGATCTGGATTCTCATCTGCAACGTATTCTACAAAATCTCGACTTAGAGCGACCCAGTCGCTGCCACCGTCAATTTGAATACCTGGAAAAAAAGTAATCTCAAGATTAAATGAATAAATCTCAAGAAAAAGAAGATTTAAAAAATGTTACAAAAAGTAAAAAAAGTTAGAAATTTTGTTGTCGTTTCATTTTTAGTTTCATTTTTATAACTATGGATTGTAGTTTGAAAATATTACCATTTGGTAATTTTCTATCACCGATTCTCCACATGCGTGCTTCACATTCTACAAAACTCTTATCCAAGCCTTGTTTAGTGATGAAACGTTGCACTTCTCGGCCGTGGGATTTAACGAAATTCATGCCTTTGTTCCAAGAAAGAAATTCTGACAGCAGTGTGTTATTTTTTATAGGAAAATCCGATTCGGATAAATTAACTAAAAAGTCCCAGGATTTTGAGTATGAGAGCATCTGTCTTGCGGAACTCAAAACAGTTGTCAAAAGACTAGCACCTCCCCAAATACTCGCATGACGTAATCCTTCTCCCTTTGCCACCTTAATATTATTTGTTTTACATTTTCTTTCTACCTCTAACATTTCGCGGTACAAATAGTCTTGTCTCTGAAAAATGATAATAAACGATTATTGTACTTGTAAGATTATTATTATTTAAAAGTACTATTATTTAAAATTACTATTATTTAAAATTACTACATATTATTTAAAATTACTATTATTTGTGATAACTATTACAGGGTTTCTACAAATTTTTCTTCACAAAATTCCATGAGTTTTCCATGATTTTCATGAGGAAAATAGAAAAATTTCCATGATATTTTTTAATGTATTTTTTAATGTATTTTTTAATTAAAAAATTAATTCTTTAATACTTTGTAAGAAGTTAAATTACTTTTAAAATAATAAAAGCTGTTTAAAAATAATTTTCTATCTCAAGATCATTTTTTCAATTTTTTAAAACCATTTTATGTATTTTCAAGTATTTTTAAATATTTTGAAGCATGCTAATATTTTTAAATATACTTTGGTATATTTTGAAGTCCTTTAAACTATTTTAAAATATTTTTCAGTATTGGACAGTATTAGGAAATATTTTATTATTATTATTATTATTATTATTGTTATTATTATTATTATTATTATTATTAATAATAGAAATAAGATAATTCCCTTCCAAATTGGTTATGTAGAAAATTGAAAAAATTCGATCAGCGGAAGGAGTATAAAAAAAACATAAACAAAAATTTTTTGTCATGTTAAATGTGAGCTACGTTTCGATGACTCGATTCGTCATCTTCCTCAGGCTCTATTTATTAAACACACAAAATACACAAATTAAACATATGTGACGCGCCACGGTGAAAGGGACCTTAACTTCAGAAACGAATTTAACAGGATACGCGTGCAAAGAGGAGAAGGCGAGAAGCGGTTGGTTTTACATCGTCATGTTTAAAATATTATAACATAAGAAGTATTTGATGAAATCAAGT
>WNHD01001908.1:0-21596 GCA_011057455.1 Ganaspis sp. Gsp50
AGAGAGAATTGAAGATTTTTTACTTTCTGCAATACATGAATTTAATGAAGTCGATATTATGTTGTTGATGAATCTTTAGATTTTCAAGAGCCATTTAAATAATTTGAAACAGAAAATGTAGAAGACAGAGGTGACGTTCCTATAAGTAATCAGCCTACAGAGGTGCGTACATTTGATGGGGAAGAAATATCATTTGAATATAAATTGAGAGATATTGAATACTCGAGGAGTGGTAAAACAACAAATTTAAGTGTTGAAACTGTAAAACAAAAATTTAAGAAATTTCAATCTGACAGACAACTATCATTTTCTCAGAAAGATAATAAATATACGTAATTTCTTATCCTAGATGTAGTATACATTTTTTCTACACCAAATTAAATTTTTTCTCGTACTTTGTTATTGAATAAATTTTTGAGGGATGCTTACCCCTTTAAAATTAAGACTGAAAATATATAAATTGTATGGTGAATTTTTATCTTTAAGATAACATAAGAATCTTATTTTATAACTAAATTTACATTTTTTAATGCGTAATAAATGTATAAAAAAGGAGGGGTAGTTTACCCTCTTAATGTAAATTGTGTGAAATTAGAAAATTGTATTTATATTTTAAAATTAAAACAAATATGAACTGAACGTATTTCAAATTTTTCTCATTCATTCAGCTTTATAGTAAATTTATTGATGAATAATGTAAATATTTAAGGGTGTATAACCCCTGTAAAATTCAGATGTCATTTGTAAAAATTATATGGACCTTTTTTATTTTTAATATAACGTAATTACTTTTTTTTCCACTACTTTATCTTCTTTTAATCTTTAATAATTGTACACAAACTTTTAGGGGTAGTTCACCCCCTCAAGTCACACTCGTGAATATAAAATAAAGGTTTGCTAACTGCTACAAGTTTTTGTAGAAGTTAAAAATTAAATTTACTTGGATTCTTTGTCTTTATCCTGCTTCATTTTACGTTATTTTAAAATATTTTAGATTTAAGGGGTAGTTTACCCTCGAGAAAATTGAATTTTTTTTAAATGATTTGTTAATAGATTTTGCTTTTCATACAATGTATTTAATGAATTTTGTGAAAGTTCTACTATTATTAATTACGTTGAAAATTTAAGAATGTTTAAAGGGGTAGTTCACCCCCGTAACATTTTTTTTCAATGAAACCCCAAAACACGTCAACCTTTTTTTTGAGCCGCGAATAACATATATTTTTTTCGCTGAGATCGCATAATTTTTGAATGGTTTTATTTAATTTTTGTCTCTTTTGGGGGTTGATTCACCACCTTGAAAATTTTTCACGGGGGTGCAAAAATTGTGTTTTTCATTTCTCCTCAAAAGAGATCTTTTTCAATTGGTTTCATTGAAATTGAATGTGTCCTTCTATATGAACTAGTGAAATCGGCACCTAACACACCTACTTTCAAGGGATGGTTTCACCCCTTACATCGCCGAGTCCGCCGATAAAAAAAATTACGTGTCGCTTAGATTTCAGTCCTCTACAACATATATCAAAATCAACAAAATCGGCGCCGGACACTTCGCGACCCTTCCTTGTTAGAATAACCTTAGTCTCTATCAACTTTAATGTTTTGCTTGTTTTCTGCATTTCTCAAATTTAAAGGACTCTCACCCTTATATTCCTTACTAAGGGAAGGTAGTTATTCTATTTCCGAATCTTCTTCTATATATGCATATTTATTAGTTTTTTCTTTTTTAGCATGATGAGGTGTAGACATGGCATTAGGATGAGTAAAATTTAGTGGCATTGTTGTTTGTAAATTAAAAGTTACACTTTTGCGTTTAGTCTTATCTGCAATTTTAGTAGATAAAGGAGGCAAAGATATAGATCAAAATGCTATCTCGTCTTCCTTTTCGTTTTCTGCAACTTCTTTTTCTTCTTCATTTTCCTATTGAAGTTGAGAGGTCTTTTCTAACTCCTTGAGTTCTTTATTTGCCCGACTCAAAATAGAGTCAATTTTCTCCGAGAATTCTTTGTGACTTCCAAGCATAATATGAAGGGTAGCTTTATGTAATGCTGGGTCATCATCTCCTTCAGAATTATCTGACCATTCTCTAGGTTCTTCTTCAGCTTCTTTTAACCAACCAGTGTGTTGATGTATCGATTGGTCAAAGCGATTTATGGATTCTTTGATACCTTTCAATAATTTCTTCTTAGGATTTTTGTCGAAAGATTGTTGTTCTTGATTTGTTATTTCTTCAGATAATTCTTCCTCACTTCCACTTATAGGTGAGCTTACCAATATTACTGGTGAATTTTTTGATGATTTTCTATAAGCCTTTTCTTCGTGTGCATCATACAACTCTTCTGGATTGATTGGTTTAATTGGAGGTGCACTGTTTGGTGGTTTATGGTAAGCTAATGTTGCTGGAGGAAGCTTTAAACTTAGAAGAACGCTTTTTTGTTTTCTTAACATAAGTGGATTCCTGTCGATCTCTGACTCTGAATCTGAGCTGCTGTCTCCCTCATTTTCGGTTAATGTAGGTCTTTATTTATTTTCGGCATTTTTTCGTTGTAGTAATGGCTCTCCAATGGAGCTTTCCTGTAATTCAGCTTTTAAAGTTGATGATTTTATTGTAGCTTTAAGGCTTGCTGATCTCGAAATAGAAGGTTTTGCAGTTTAGCTTCTAGTTACAATAGTTTTTCTCGGTTAAACGATTGGTTGCCTTTTGGAAGGTTGTATTGATGTTTTTATAGGCTGTTGCTTTGGATAAGTATTTTAGTGGTCTCAGTTCCATCCTGGGAATCTGTTACTTTAATAACTGCGTTCCTAGATGAGGCATCTGCATATGAGTTTAGTTTTCCTGGTTTGTACTTAAATTCGTATTCGTAGTCACGCAATTTTAGACGCCATCTGATTAGCCCTTGTCCTGGATTTTTTATAGAATCTATCCACTTCAAGGGTTCATGATCGCCAACTAAGACAAATTTTGATCCATAAATATAGGGTCTAAAATGACGCACTGTGTACAGTACCGCTAAACACTCTTTTTCAGTTGTTGAATAATTTATTTCAGCGCGATTTAATACTTTTGAGAAATATGCAACTGGTAGATCCATTCCATCATGATCCTGACTTAACACAGATCCTATGGCATAATTTGAAGCATCGGTAGTTATTTTAAAAGGCTTATCATAATCAGGACGTTGCAAAATAGGACTTTGGCATAAGGCTGTTTTCAGTTCCTGACAGTTCTTTTCTTACTCTGGTCCCCATGTAAACTTCATATCCTTTTTTGTTAAGTCACTTAAGAGTTTTGCTCTTCTTGAAAAGTCTTTAATGAAACTTCGGTAGTATCCTGCAAGAGCTAGAAATTGATTTACGTTCCTGGGTGTTCTAGGGACCGGAAATTGATTAACTGCTTCCTGTTTCTTAGGATCCGCTTTCACTCCTTTTTTATTAATTATGTGTTCCAAGTACATGATTTCTCTATGTGGGAACTCACATTTCCCAGGCTGCAAGGTAAGATTCGCCTCTTTTAATAGCTGTAATAGTCTTTTTCCCTTTAATCCGTGTTCCTCAAGATCCATTATCTAGACAACTATATCATCTAAATAGACAAATAATTCCATTCTTTTTAATCCGGATAGAACTAGGTCCATAAGTCGCGAAAACGTAGCTGGTGAATTTTTTAACCCCATTGGCTTCCGAATATATTCGTAATGACCATTAATAGTTGAAAAGGCAGTTAGTTGTAGGTCAATCTGTTGGATCCAATTCTATTTGATGAAAACCACTAGTAAGGTCAAAAACAGAGAAATACTGAGATTTCCCTATATAACATGTTCCTTTTCTTCTTCATTTATAGATGTTCTAATCGAAGGTTTTCTATGATAGCTGAAATTCTATCTAAAGGATACTCATAGTCTTCTGCTATAGAATCTTGTGAAGTGGTGTTTATTGACAATATATGACATACACCATTACAATTAGCAACGACACCCTCCCCCATGAAAAATCCTTTTACTGTTTTAATAAATGGTAAATATCCTTCTCTCAGTTCTTTGTTTATTACTTCAATTGGAACTACCTGCCTTTTCTTAGCTTTCACTAAAATTTTGTTCCTTTTGTTGGCTTTGTTTTTTATTAAACTTTCCCTTGCTAATGTTAATTCGTTATCTATGAAGCACATTGGTTTAATTGGGTCGGAGTGAATCACTATGGTGTTGTGCCAAAAAGATATTTCTACCTTTTCTTGCCTTAGATATTCACAACCTAATATTGCATCAGAATTTATCGGAAAATCCGAAGGAACAACTTGAAAGGTTACTGGAGTAGTTCATAGACAAATCTGTACAGTTCTTAGAGTGGCTATTCTAGTGGAAGTGATTCCAGCAATATGTATAGCTTCGTCTTCGGCTACTATTAATTCGGGTTGAAGAACACACAACTTAATTAAATTAACATCAGCACCGGTGTCTATTAATAGATAAGCTTTGGATTCTAGGAAACTACCCAGATAATAATACGTGAGGGTGCATAATAGCCGCACGGCATACACGCACGTTGTGCTGTCATAAGTCTCATGACATGATTGCATGACATGAGGACTCAAAGCTCGTTTGCTTGATGTACGCAAACTGAGAGCACGATGTGCAACACAGCGTGTCGTTACTCTGAGTGCAGGATGATTTAAAATATATTCATAGAACATTTCGACTTTTATTCATTGCTCGTACGAATGTATTTAATTTTGATGTCTTAACTTTTTTGTATTTGAACCAAACATTTATTTTGTAAACAATTTTCAGTTAAATTATATGCTGTTAATAGAGAATAAGTTTGCGCACACTCGCGGTTTGCTCCCTAACCTAATTAAAATGGGACTTGGCGTCATGGTCCGGTGACGTGCATGCGGTATTTCTATGACATCCGTACTGTTTTTTTCGCTATATATTTATAGTAAATCTTTTGTTCTACATATGCTCCGACTGGAGGAATTTACGACCTTTAATAACCTATTGCAATTTTATCGGTAAGCAAAATATTGTTTAAATAAACTTGAAATAATCTTATGTAGATTGAATTTTTTGGTTAGGTTATCGTGTCAAAATGTTTTCTACCAAACGGAATGTATAGTTATACTTATATTTAATTCTGTAAACATTGTTTTTCAAACATAGTAGTGTTTAAATATCGAGTACATCTGGTGAATATATACATTGTTCAATATATTTCTTATCAAAATATATTTTTTCAGTGCGAAAAATTATAGCCTTTATTAATTGTTATGCATATTTGGAACTGTTTTAACTTAACAATTCAACGTCATGAGTTTAAATAAGTAGTACATTCCATCTACTCATTGTCCTTATTTGGTTAAATAATAATAAAGTATTTAAATAATGAATAAACTTGAAAATACTAAAATGTTACAAGAGAATTAATTTTTTTTTAAGATCAACTAGAACTAATATATGATTCCTTTAAATAATTACATGATAAATGTAAAAATTAATCAAATATTAAAAAGTTTAAAACAAACTTTCTTAAAGCATTTATCTATCTGTAAATTATATAATTTTGGACATATGTAGGTTTAAAATTTCTTGTATAGTTATTTTTATTTTTCAATGGTAATTTATATATTCTTATTTGAAGTCCTTAAATTAATCTTTTGAAGTTTTCAAAGATTATCATTTAAGAAAATAAATTTACTTTCGGAGATTTTGGTCCTAAATCAAAAATGAAGCATGCAGAATACACTCCTAGAAATTTGATGTAGCTTAAATCATAAAAGTTTAGCTATATTATGTTTAAAGTTACAAATATATGAAAATTCTGAAGCGAAGTCAGAAAAAATGAATAGTAGTTTGCATTGTATTTGTAAAAAGCATATGAAATTATTCAATCTCTCTATCAGTATTATTTTATTTCACTCGAAAAACGAAATAATACATTTTTTTAAATTAAAATTCTCAGTTTAGATTATAAAATACTTTATGGAGTTTATTATTCAACAAATTTATTTTTAAATTTAAACTATGTTTTCAAATTGCCTATTATTTTATTACAGAAAAATGTAACAAATATTATCTACGGATTTTATACGTTATATGTAGTTGTAAAATTTAATTAATCTATTGTGAACTAATAAGAGAAAGCAATAAAAAGACAGTTTCTCGAAGAATTCTTTTTAAAGGGTCAGAATGAGTTAATCGTAAAAATTTGAAATGTTTAGAAATAATTTCAAATTTTATTAAATATACATTAAAATACCTACTATTAATTTTATAATTATTAAGCATAAGCAATATTTTCATACAAAAATATCAAAAGACAAAATAAAAATGTTGATATTTTTATTCCTTAAATTCAATTATAAAACAATAAGAGAGAAAAATTGAATAAAGAACATCCTTATTTTTGTTAAAAAATGTTTGAGTGTTTTTAACAAAAAAACACTTGTTTCATTAAAAAGGTACACCAAAAAAATACTTTGATGTTAAGAATATGTGTCTTTTGAAAGAAACGGACCAGTGAAGTAAAAAATCGATTTTTGAATTCTGATTTGCGTGATTTTATTTCATTAAAGATTGGTTTTCAATACTGTGAAGTCTTAACTAAATTCTTTTGAATATTTTTATATTATATAATACAACTCAAGCGTCAGCGATTTATGTAAAAGCTAACAGCGCGCATGCTTCTCTTTCTTTTCTCTTGTAAAATTGTTGATTTTGCTTTATTCGTCTCTTTTCGTGTGTTGCAATATATATTTTTGTATATAATCCTAAAACGCTAATAATCTTAAAAAGATGATTTTTCTAAAATCAAATAGTGAATGCCTCTTAACTTTAAAAGGTCTGTAAATTTAAGAGTATTTTTTAGCGTTTTTTTATTTACTCTTGTTCTATTTATTATTAGTATTTTTTTTATTTGAAGCTGAGAAAATATTTTTAATATCAGCGTAGTATCGAGAGTAAATTGCAATTTCAGATCACTGTGAAAAGTATCATATGTGCTTTTACTAATGCTATTAGTGCATTTATCTTTTATTAAATTAACCCATAATGACTTTTTGAAATATATAATCTTTTGATAAACCAATATTAGAAAGAACTCTAATTACTCTAAATTTTAAAAAATCATGATTGCCTAAAATGTTTCAAATTTATCTGAAACAGTCCCGTTTTCTTAGATCTTACAGTTGCGTAATAAAACATAATTTTGCCTTCCCAGCAAATGCTAGATGATTGAAGAAGTTGAAAATGGCTTAAAAGTTTAATAAAAACTTTCAAGACTTGTCCAGTAGGCAAAAAAGGAGACGTATTTCATATAGTCGATATGCTTTTGAAAATCATAAAGATGATAGGACTTCAAATTCATCAACTTCAGACACATTTGAAATTGTGTTACTGTTAAGAGAAGAGCCTGCTAATGAAATTTTGGTACTACCTATTGAAGAAGATACTGAGTTTGGCGGTGATCAGCAAAATCAATTCTACAATACTGATTCATCGGATGGAGGAACTGTGTCTTCTCATGAAGAAGATTGGAGTGATCAAGATATTGACGAATCAGTAGTGGATGAAAATTCTGAAGATATTTCTGAAAACAGTAGTTTAGATGTCGAAGATGCAATTGAAGAGGATATTAGAGCAAGTTCAAAAAGGAAACTAAAATACGCATTTCTCAGTGCCAGGTTAACACATCAACAAGGGAATATTATCTTAAAAGCTTTAAGAGAAGAACCATTTCGATTAGTTCATTTACCTAAGGATACCAGAACTATTTTGGATACTCCAACCTTTGTTGCTAGTACTTTAATTCGTCAAGTAGCAGGAGGAGGATATCTGCATATCGGGTTTCAAGATAGCCTGATAAAAAAGCTAGAGTCTATTGATGTGAATAAACTACCGCAACAATTAGTGACAGATTTCAGTACTGGTGGAGGGAGTCTAAATAGGGATGGAACTTGGCAATTTTGGCCTCATCAATTTCGAATATTAAATATTGACGACAAAAGACCTATTATAAGTGGAATTTATAAAGGAAAGCACAAACCATCAAATGCTAATGAATTTTACGAACCACTTATAACAGAAATCCTTGAAGTGATTGCAAACGGTGTTGATATCAAAGGCCGAAATATTGCTTTGTATTTAAAATGTTTTATTGCCGATGCTCCTGCTAGAGCTATGTTTTTATACCATTATGAACATAATTCTTTAAGCCCGTGTTCCAAACGTAAGGTTGAATGGTTTCGAAGTGAGGGAAGGGGCCCGATGGTTTATCTTGGCACTCAACATCAAGCTAGAAGAAATAAAGACTACAGGAACTGCACTGATGATGATCATCATCGTGGACAGAATCCTTTGTCCCTTCTACCAATAAATTTGGTTACTGAAGTGCTTTTCGAAAGTATGCACCTGTTTTATCTCGGAAATGTAAAGAAGTTACTTCAGGGACCAATAGGTGGTAAGTTTTCATGTCGAAAATTAAGTGGTAGAAAAATGAACATACTTGATTCAAGAATGATTCAACTGGCTGAATATTGTTCTACAGAATTCAATCGTCGACCGAGAGAAATAACTAAATATAGCAATTTTAAAGCCACTGAATTCCGTCAACTATTACTCTACTTTGCTCCTGCTATATTTCTTGACGTTTTGGATGAAGAATACTATATTTATTTTTTGATTTTACATAGTGTAGCACGTTTATTGGTTTCTGAAGAAACTCCAGCACACTTGTACCCCATTTGTCAATCATTATTAGAAAGTTACGTGCGTTTATGCGAAACATTATATGGTGAGTCATTTATATCGTACAATGTTCATGGAATATTACATGTTGTAGATGATGTAAAACATTTGGGACCCCTTGAAAGTTTTAGCGCATTCTGTTATGAAAACAATATGCCTTTCTTTAGAAAAAATATACGAAAAACCCATCTTCCCCTTCAGCAGTTTTGTAAAAGGTTATTTGAAATGAATGACTTTCTAAATGTGCCAAATGAAGATGAAAAGGGAATTGAACTCTCCTTGAATCATACAAACGGACCTTTACTCGAAAATTTTCCACAAAACTGTAGGCAGTTTGAGAAATATGTGTCAAATAAATGTGTATTCTCGATACTTTTACGCGATTGTTGTCTTATTTCAAAGAATGATAAAATAGGAATAATACAAAATGTTGTGCAAATAGATCAGAATATTATATTTGTTGTACAATATTTTAAGGAAGTACAGCGACTGTGCAATGTTGGTTTAACCTCTGAATCTGTAGGAGTTTTTCGTTGTTCTAAGCTGTCAAAAACATTGAATGCGTTACATTGTCATGAGGTAAAAGCTAAATGCTATCTGATGCCAAAATGGAATAGTAAAGAAGGTTGTGAAGAAAATATTGTACACGAATGGATTTGCGTAATCCTTTTAAACCTGGCCCCGTCACAGTGAATCATGCAATCAATCAGATGTTCTTTTGATAACTACTTTTTCTAGATCCTTTTTTCATGTATATAAAAATGTATAATACAATGTACGCATTTTTTTATATTAGAACAAAATAATATGGCACCAAATGTGAAGAAACCAGCTGAAGGTGGAAAAGCTATATCCAGAAAAGAATCTAAATCCTCAAAGCATATCAAGTATTCATCAAGTGGAAGGCCAATTACTAATCCTAAAAAATATTGGACTACTTCTGATGAATCGACTTTTAAGCCGAAAAAATCGAATACAACAGTAAAAGCAGAAATAAGAGCTTTAAGTAATATAATCCAAACTAACCCCGCTTGTGCAAAACATTAAAATCAAGTGAAAAATTACTTCATAAAAGGAAACAACTCCAAGAAAAATCTAAACCTACAAGTCAACCACCACTGTCATCATGTCAAATACAGCGATGTCAATCATCATCATCTCAATCACATCAAAGTCCAACTCCATCCTTGTGTCAAAAACAGCAAAGACCATCAACCTCATTTCAAATAGACCAAAATCTTCAGAGATCTGTATCATACAAAAATCCACAAGTATTTACAACACAAAATAATAAGAAACCTGTAAATAAGGACTCTCCTGCAGAAAAAAAACTTATAAATAAGAAACATTTGTTACCGTCAACTGAAAACGAGAAGCGAGGCTCAGCAGACATTTATTCTTTCACATCAAAAATTATTGCGAGTGAGAAGATTTCCCCAGGAGAAAATAATTTAATTCAAATTATTAATAAAGAAGCTAAAAATGGTGACAATTTGAATAGGTAAATATTTTTCATAATTTATTTTCACATATTTTATATTTAACTTTAATGTAAATGAATTTAATGTACCTTAATTTTAATTTAAATTTTTTATTTCCACAGAGAAGATGATCTTATTGCAAGAGACACCAATACTTCAGAATTAAATTTTCTCACTGAGGATGTGATACTTGAATTGGAAAATCAAGGACTGGTTGATCAAAATTTTCATACAAAAGTTTCATCTCATTTGGAGTGAGTTTTCTCTAATTTTAGTTTCTTAACAATATTAATATTCTTTAATACTTTATGATTTATTAGCAGATATTGTATATTTAACTCCAGTATAAATGAATTTAATGTACCTTAACTGTGATTAAATTTTTTTCTACAGAGAAAATCCTGCTACTGAAAAAAACAATAATACTTCATAAAAGAATTATGAGATTCTAGATTTGAAAAACCAAGTGCTGGTTGATCACAACGTTCTTACAAACATTTCATCTCGTTTGGAGTGAGTTTCCCTTAATTTTTATTTAATCATATTCATATTCCGTAATGTATTAAATAACAAGGTGAAATAAATAGTTCGAAAAGGTTAAATTCTGCACCGTTATATTCTGCCCTGTTTAAATTGCAAACGATAAATTATTTGAATGTTTGTCAAATTCTATAATCTGTTAAACTATGTACACAATTAAATTTTCAAACTGGAAATCCTTGAAAAACGTTTTCAACTAACTTTAAATTTTATTTTATTTGTTAATAACTCATATGAATATAATTAGTTGACAATATTCTCTAATAGAAAATTGTGGGTATTAAATATCCAATTATTATATATAGTCTAACGGTGTATAAACAGTGTTTTCCGTAGATATTCTAAGGGTGTTCATTAAACACTCTGCAAATATCTACGGAAAACAGTGCCTCCGGATCTAAGGGCGGATTTCCGGGTATTTTCATAATATTTCATAATAGACTAAAGTATATTATATAGCTTCTTATAAGATCGTGAAAATTGGTTAGATTCCTTTAGGAGTCTCAAAATTCAAATTTGTATTCCATTTTTAAATATCTCTAAAGTATAAAAAGTCAAAAACTTTCTTGCGGATTTTAAGGGAGAAATTTTCAGGAGTGAGTTTGTCAAATTTCCAAAGAATAAATTATGCACAATGTAAATTGAGCAGAATTCAACAATGAAAAATTAATTAGAATGTGTAGAATGTTGTCGCGTAGAGATAAAAATATTATTTTCCGTAGAGCGGACTCTGACTATCCGTTCGCTCTTTGAAGGTTCAAGTGCATGGAGAATTTAATGGCATTTTAACCGTGCAGAATTTAAAATAAATATTTTTTCTTATTACAACTTGTTTTAGTTCAAAATTCCAAGATTTTTTCCATAGAAACCTCAATAATATGATGTCCCTATTACTTAGATAAGAATTAATTTTAATAATTTCAATTAAAAGCTTTAATTTGATGTGATATTCTTTGAATAACTTTATAGAAATCTAGAGAAACAGAATGATGAGATCTTATCAATTGTTCGCAATCTTAAAAAAGAATCTAACACGCTGAAGACAAATTCGCTTTTTGCACCTGCAGAAGGATTTCCCTTAAAAACAGTCAAGGAATTTTATAACTTCGAAAATGATGACGATAAGGTTGAATCTCTGGTAAGGAATATTATACTTTTAATGAATATAAAATAATACGTAATGAAAAATTAGTATAGAAAAGTACATATATGTATATAAATGGTACATAAGTAATTTGCAACTTCCCAATTAACAACTTATGCAAAATAATACGTAATGAAAAATTAGTATAGAAAAGTACATATATGTATATAAATGGTACATAAGTAATTTGCAACTTACCAATTAACAACTTATGCTTATATAATATGTGCAAAGAGATCTTATCTTGGCATTGAAAAACATTGAAATTACATGATTTTCTGATGTTTTGTCTTCCACTAATAAAATTAAAAAAAAACTGAAAGTTTAAAATATTGAATAATTTAGAATTTGGTATAGTTTATCTGAAGCAATCAAAAATTTTGGAAAATCTAAAAATTTTGGTTTTCAAACTTTGCATAGATACCATCACACTTGCTTTGTTTATAAAAAAGCAAGTAACTTATAAAACAAAGATTTTATTATTTCAAAGTATGAGCAGTTACGGAAATATGGCGGAACAAAATTAAGAGAGGCTTTGAGCTACGCATTCAAAGCCAGTGTCTTAGATGAACTTGCTACGAAATTTACATGGTTCGGAGAAGAAAGTGTTACTATCAACTTTTCAACAAGTAAAATGGCTTCGCTTTTATGTCGTAAGCAAACTCATAATCTGTTATTTAATCTATAATTTATTTTTTTTAACTATTTATGGGTCGTTTTGAATTTACTGTATTTATATACTACAATATTCATATTTACTCCTTTTTTAATTACTTTACAGAAATAGTTGAAGAGTGCAAACAATTTAAAGGTCCACGTGATTACACAGAATTTAAAGTAGAAATGATTGAAGTTTTAAGAGCAGCAAAACAGAGGCACCGAAATTTATGTAAAAAGTACCTTAATAACAAAAATAAAAGAAGTAAAAATCTGTACCCAAATAAGAAAAGCTCACCTGATTCAGAAGAAGTGCTGCTTCGAGATGACGGACAATTTGAGGGAAAAAATGGGAATTTAGAAGGTGATCAAGGGGAACAAATTGAAGAAGAAAATGAGAATGATCAACAAGATGAACGAATCGAAGAAAACTAAGATTTAGAAATTGACGAACAATACGAGCAAACTAAAGAGGGATACGAGGATTCAGTAGTTGATGAAGATGACTTATATGAAGGAGATGAGGAAGGGTTATAAAATGTTTTATTCTTTTTTAATTGAGTTTGTTTTATGAAGATTTTTGAAGTTATTTAAAATATTTTTTTGTCAACCATCTGAGAAATGTCAGCATTTTAAAGATTTGTTTGTATTAGATTTGTTTTATTTAAGGAGAGACATCTACATAGGGAGTTAAAAGTTGGATAATATTGAATAATTTCTGTCTATTAGAAAATTAAGACTTTTACAGTAAATACTTGTTCGAATTTCAAAAAGTACTTGAACTGCAGATTTTAATTACAATTTTCATTAAAGGTGATAAAAATGTGAGGATATATTTTAAAATGAAGGAAGGTTTGTGTTTTTTTGTTCTCGTAAATGGGATATTTTGAAAATCATAGCAAAAAATTACATGTAACTTAGCATACATATTCGTGGCACTTCAAAAGTCTTCGGAAAAGAAGTTCTTTTTAACAAATAGTTAGAATTTTGCAAAACAAAAGATCAATTTGTTAAAAACAGACTGTAGCATAGTCAGATTTAAAAAATACTCTTATCTGAGAATTACATTAGAAATAGAAGTTCTAATCTTATGATTGAAAATAATAGTTACAAGAACTTTGATTTCATTGTTCTAAGCAAATGTTTATTTATTACAAATTATTATGAAAAGAAATCGCAAGACTGAAATCTTTTATAAAAAGACTGTTTTTCTTTAAATATCTTGTTTGTTTTATTTAAATTAAAAATATTCGTAAACTTTCAGCTGCTCGAATGTGATGTACCCCTTTTAATTTTTGAAAATGACAGTCATAATGAAAGTTAAGGAACGAATTAGTTTATGAAAAAGTCTGCGAAGGCTACCAAGAATGCTTTAAATATTTTGGTTGCAATTTTTTAAAATAAGACATGACAGTACGCTTTCAGCAGCTCTTCATGATCTGTATTTCTTAGAGTTAGGATTTGCTCTTTTTTATAGTAAAATAGTGACACTTGTTGGACTCATTCTAAAAGATTTTGATCTTACTCAAATTTCTCATTCAAAGCGGAGTATCTAAATTTTCACTCTAATGAAAGTGTAATCCCATTGCAAGAATTTAAAAGTAAAATTTTTATTTAATTTGTTACTTCGAGTAATTAAAATTGTGATAAAAAGGATAGCGATTCAGATGGGTAAAGTAGTTCATTAAGTTAGTTAATGAATATGGAAATATGTTCATAATTATAAGTGTGTTTAAAGTACTATAAGTGTTTGTGTTATAAAATTCTTTATGGTTTGTTGTATTGGAGTTACAAAATTATAAAAACAATTATTATAAATTAAAGATATTTGAAATAAAGCATTATTTTTAAAATCTTGTAAAGTTTTTTAAAAACCCCTACTTTTATAAAGAATTAGAATTCATTTTCTTTTTAAAGTTTGAACAATATTTCTCATAAACAAGTAATGTTCTCTTTTTCATTAGATATATAAATAGAAAATTAAATATATACTAATTATAATAATAATATCATCACGCCGTGACGACAAAACGTCAACACATGCATGCCGACACACATGCGGAACATATGCGTCGCATATGAGGATTCATATGTTTGCACTGTTGCTGTCACACCACGACACACTTTACATACACCATGCGGGCAGAATGACGGATAAATTGTTATCTGGGTAGTTAAAGTTAGTTACACTACTGGGGATTCTTCGTTGATTCCTGTGTGCAGGATTGTTCTTGCTTCCTTAACATCATTACATTTGATTGACGCTGTTCTATTTTCTCTACACTCGTCGTTGCGCCATCGCGACGAGCGCTGTTCATGTTTAAATTTTTATCCTGGGTTGGAATTGGAGATTGAGAACGAGGAGGTGTCCTACTTCCCATAAATGAAGAACTAGGAGATCCTGAATGGTTAGCTGGTGGTAAATAAGGATATGGATTATTAGGATAATAAGGATAGCACGGATGAGGTGAAAATTGATGAGTTTGAGGTGGTTGTGGAGAGGCAGGTTGTCTAAGGATTCCTGGTGTCAACGAAAACTGAGTATAGTATCTAGGAGCTGGTATTGGGGGTGAGAAACGCACGTGAGGACTAGGACTTCGAACTCGTGAGAACTAGACTCAAACTCTAACGCGTATTTTAGGGATCATTCAATAGTTTTTGGGGTTTTGGCCTCGATGACACTGGAAACACCGTCAGGTAATCTTCTGATAAAGGATTCCAATGCACAATCTTTTAATGAGTCTAGCATATTTTTAGCGTTATCATTATATTTATCTTCAAGAGCAGCTTGCGCTCCTGATACTAGTAAGGTTACTTTATCCTAAAATATGATGAATATGATTTGCGAGGAGCAAACCTTTGCTTTAAATATTCCATTAAGTCGTTTACTTTTTTGAAGGTTTTGCCATGAGTACTATCTCTCGCAGCACTCCTTAATTTAGACAAAATTGTATTTATAAATTGTCCTTCGCAATTAAGAGGAATGATAGATTCTGCATTTATTATATCCTGCACAAAATCGCGAACAGGGATATTTTTTCCGTCATAAAAAGGAATATTCATTGTACTTTGTTGTAGGGCAAAGCATTCTGCTATGGATGTTACCATAGCATCACTAAGCGTTCTATTTATAGTTCCACTAAAGCAACCATTTTTTTCGTGATTGTTAGGCATTTTTTTATCAACACTAGACTATTGTTGAATTGATATGTTGAATTTGATATTTAACAATTATTAAAATTATGCCAAGCCAAAACAATAAAAATATTATCGTGAAAAGTAGACCATAAATTATACGTCGTATCATTAAAAAGATTTGTTAATTTCCTATGATTTACTTTGTGATCAAATTTCAGTGATATTATATCCAGTTAAGTTACTAAAATTTTAATTTTGTCTTTTAAAGAAGTGTATGTTTACTAAGCCATGAATGTTCTTATAGCTTTCGTATAAAATTACTTGATATTTTACTGGTTTGTAAATATCAAGAATTGTTATTTCTCTTTCAGTAATGAGAAAACCTTGAAACAAAAGGTATTTCACTGATCGGTCAATAGGAACAAATGAAACCACTACACTTTCCTTTATTAAATTTATGTTTAAAGAATCGACTAAAAAACGTCCTCTTCACTTTTTGAAATTGCTTGAAGTCAAATTGATATTAGAAAGAATGTCTTCTCAATACTTTAAGTGTGAGAAATATGAACTCATAACATTAGTCGCAAAACAATTTTTTAAAACTTTTCTAACTTAAAGGAAATTCGTCTGGAGAAATTTCTAAGAAAGGAACACCCAAAATTCCAAATATTTCTGAATTACTGTTAGTTTTAATGGTATAAAAATCGATAGATTTATTACCAATATGAATTTTGGTGATACCGGTAATAACTACTGGAAATGATGTTAGTGAAATAAGTTTTGTTTTAATAATTTTTGCAAATCGAGATAATTTCTTTTCATTAATAAAATTTATGGATAAAATTGGATCGGCTAAAAATAATCCTTTTGTTTGATTATCAAGATTTGAAGATAAGTTTACTATTGGATAGCATTTTTCATCAAAATTTAGTTTTATTCATACATTTCTGGGATTCATTCTCAAGTTAATAAATGACTACTGAAATTAAAATTTGTAAACTTTGTTTCGAGGCGCTTCCGGAGATTGATTGTCAATAGCTTAATTTTCAATATTTTTTATTGAACATTTAGAGAAATATTGTGCAAATGTTGCACTTTTATATGAAATTCGATTAAATTATCTGACACTATCTGTATCGCAAAAGAAAAATCTTAAAAACATGTCATTTTCTCACCGAATTAACCTTACCCCCCCCCCCCCAATAACAAAAACTTTTATCTAAGATGATATTTTGCAAGTTCTTTTGGATATAACTCTCTTGTCACTGCTATAATTAAAGGTTGGAATATAATTTATCTTTCTTCCGATGTTTCTACTTCCTCTAAGTGCGGATTGTTTTCTTCAATCGCCTTGACTATTTCTTTTGCAACTCTATTTATGCAACGTTCTCTAAAACGTTGTTCCCTTCTATTGGACACATTACTACATCATCATTTTGTAAAAAAAATAAAAGCAATTTTTTTGAACTTACTTAATTTTTTATTTTATTTCAAAATTTATTAGTCTTAAAAGGTTTCGAATTTTAGACCGATTTGCCGAAAGGCGTTGCTTTAAATTATAAAGAACGCAGATATGTAATTTAACACTTCTGTTAATTTTCTACTCTTTCAATAATTAATAAGTTAAGTTTTTATTAAAATTTAATTCAAATTCTTAAAATTGTTCCTACCCTTCTACAAACAATAGATTGGATCGAGTTTTAAAGCAATCTGCCGAAAGGCGTTGCTCAAAAATTCTAGAAGTTAGATTTGTTTGTCAAGAACATACAAAAGAAAAATTTCTCATTTTTTATTGTTTATAATGATACCAACAATTAAGAATTGCTAGTGACAGAAATTTGCGAATTGCTTTGCGATCTGCCGAAAGGCGTTGCGTCGCGTTTCTAAAAAATATTAAAGTCACTTCAGATTGTATTAATATCACAGTCACACAAAAAAATTCATCTTTGGGCCCAGAGATCAGACCACGTTTATTGGGTCGCTGAATTCGAATCCGAGGTCCATTTAACCCCATCACCTCAGGTTTTTGAGACAACCTCAAAAAATCTCAAAGCTTGACACAAAATTTTTAAAATCAAGAAAAACTCTGATCAGTAAGTTTTACCATGACTACTTCTTGTTTCTGAGATCGCTGAATCCAAATCTGAAGTCTATTTAATTCCATCGCCTCAGGTTTTTGAGATAACCTCAAAAAACCTCAAAACTTGACTCAAAAATTTTAAAATAAAAAAAAATTCTGATCAGTAAGTCTTATAATGACTAGTTTATGTTGTTGGGGTCCCTGAAACTGAATCTGTAGTCCATTTAACCCCATAAACTTAGATTTTTGAGATAACCTTTAAATAACCTCAAAACTTGACTCCAAATTTTCAAAATCAAGAAAAATTCTGATCTGTAATTCTTGCAATGACTACTTTATGTTTTTGAGGTCCCTGAATCCTAATCTGAATTCTGTTTAACCTCATTACCTTAGGTTTTCGTGATAACCTCAAAAAAACCTTAAAACTTTATTCCAAATTTTTAAAATCAAGAAAAATTGTGATTTATAATTTTTATCTTGACTACTTTATGTTTCTGGGGTCGCTGAAACCAAATTTGAAGTATATTTAACCACATTATCCCAGGCTTTTATAATATCTTTAAAAATCCTTGACTTTCGAATCCAAAATTTGGAAATATAGAAAAGTTTTCATTTGTAAGTGTCACAATGACTACCATGACCTCCAAAGTTACATTACACGAATGCCATAAACATTTAAATCATTGGTATCCCAGCCTAATGAACTAATAAACCCAAACTCTGTAACCCCATAATCAAGAAAATAAATCATAAAAGCAATCTGTATTTTTGCAAAATATAAATATAAATATAAATAAAAATATAAGCTAAAGAGAATATCAATTTCTCTTCCCCAACTATTTGGAAAGATCCAGGCAATGGAAAAAATTGTTACTTCTGCTTAAATAATATCTCAGGCTTGAATTCTAAAAATAAGTTTGTTTATACGAGTGTTGATTAAGTAATACCGCCCGTTTTAATTAAACGGAATGAACGCGAAGCTGATATCAAATTCTAAGGTGTTTTGAGGTTATTTCAAAAACATGAGGTGATAGGGCTAATTAGACTTCAGATTCGGTTTCAGCGACTTCAAAAACATAAAGTAGTCATTATAAGACTTCTAAATCAGAATATTTCTTGATTTTGAAAAAGTGGAGACAAGTTTTCAAGTTTCTTTAAGCTTATCTCAAAACCTGAGAAAATGATAGTAAATAGACTTAAAATTCGGATTCAGCGACCTCAAAGACATAAAGTTTAGTCATGGTAAAACTTACAGATCAGAATTTTTCTTGATTTTAAAATTTTTTGTTGGAATTTTGAGGTTTTTTGAGGTTATTTAAGAAATCTAAGGTGATGGGTTTAATTAAACTTCAGTTTCTGATTCAGTGATCCAAAAAACATAAACTACTCATGATAAGACCTACAGATCAAAATTTTTCTTGATTTTAAAAATTTTGAGTCAAGTTTTGAGGTTTTTTTGAGGTTATCTCAAAAAGCTGATTAAATGGATTTCAGATTCGGTTTCAAGGACCCCAAAAACATAAACTAGTAATTACAAGACTTACAGATCAAATTTTCCTTCATTTTGAAATTTTGAGTCAAGTTTTGAGGTTTTTTTGAGGTTATCTCAAAAACCTGAGACGATGGGGTTGAATGGACTGTAGATTCGGTTTCAAGGAACCGAAAAACATAAAGTAGTCAGGGTAAAACTTACAGATCAGAGTTTTTGTTTATTTTTAAAATTTTGCGTTAATTTTAGAGGTTTTTTAAGGTTTTCTCAAAAACCTGAGGTGATGGATTTAAATAGACCTCGGATTCGAATTCAGCGACCCAAAAAAGGTATAATGAAAGTGGTCTGATCTCTGGGCCCGAAAGTGAATTTTTTTGTGTTGCTGTGTATTCTTTTGTTTTTCTATTATTTAACAATTAGTGAAAAGTGATATTTTGCTATTAATAAACAGATAATTTCAAACTGTCAAGTGATCTGCCGAAAGGTGTTGCTAAACAATTCTAAAAATTACTACAGTCACAAGAAGCGTTTATCTAGTTATCCTTTGTTTTTCTATTTGTTAATAATTAAAAATCCAAATTAAACAAACAATGAATATTCCTTTCAATGTTTTTTACAAAATTAATATTTGTTTATAACATTATTACAAATTCTTATTCGTGTCCGTAAAATATCAATAATCGTTACAAAGTTATATATCCGAGCAAATACAGTAAAATAAAATAATTATAACTATAAGTTACATGAATTCTAACAAGTTGACAATGGAACTTGTGCGAAAGTTGCTGATCAATGTACACAGAGGAAGATCGATCCAGGTGCAGCAAATCAACGAATTAATCGATGCACAATGAGTTCATTTTGCGTAGGTTCATTTTACGACTCAGATAAAGGTTTAACGTTGAAACAAGTTCGTTTTCCTTCTATTCTTTTTAATGCCACCTCCTTGTGTGCTCCAAAATTGTGAAGAACTACTTTTTTTATAACTGGAAAATTCACCGAACCGCGTGAGAAACTATTTTAGGCACTTCAAGAGTGACTACTGTACTCTAAAGATAGAATGAACTTGGTAGACAACGGGTCTACTCGACAAGATTCAACTATGATAGCTTAACAAGACTTTTGACAATTATCTGTAGAAAACAGAGGTTTATATACTAATGAAATCTAGTGGTTTG
Organism: Ganaspis sp. Gsp50; assembly: GCA_011057455.1. NCBI lineage: Eukaryota > Metazoa > Arthropoda > Insecta > Hymenoptera > Figitidae > Ganaspis > Ganaspis sp. Gsp50. The sequence goes on from WNHD01001908.1 coordinate 20,446, forward strand.
GGGATAAAATTGTGTATGCTATAAAAAAGCGCAAAAGGTACGTACAATAACAATCTATGCTAGAGCGCAACAAGTCATGATCTGCTTATTGGCAATAATGAGTAATAATTAAAGTATTGTCTTACTTTATAAAGTTTCTCATTTTATAATAATTCGCATACCAAATGTAAATAATGACATTTTGTTACAATCTCTACTTTTACTTGATGTTTTGACATTTTATGGAATTTCTGTAATCTTTAGGTTTCTTTTATATTTATATCGACTGTTCATTGATCTAATATTAACATATTTCTACTTATAACTAATAAAATTTATATCAATTACAACTACTATTATTAGAGTGTTAATTATTTGGAATGTTTCTGACTCATGTCAACATTAGTTGACTTTAACAACAAGCAATCAATCGACAATGAATGAATTGACAATCAATCGATAATCAATCAATCGATAATCAATCAATCGATAATCAATCAATCGATAATCAATCAATCGACAATCAATCGATCGACCATGAAATTATTATCTGTGTTATTAAATGAACTTGTCCCTAATTATAATTGTGATTGATAATTGTTTATACCACTTCATTGTTATACATTTGGTATCGATTTCCTTTTCTTACTGTTTGTTCATTGATCGCCAAAAACTAAATTAACATTGAACGTATGTCGGTCATCGAACTTAAGCTTATGGTAAAGTCAATTGCTTTTAACGGAGAACTTATTGATATTAATAAATATTATGTGTCGTGAAAGTATCATTTGAATTTTAAGATAAAACAATTACATCATAATAAACACATGTTCAAGTAAAGATTGTTATGCTCACGAGAAAACGTGAGGAATCACGTATGATACGTAGTATAAAAGACCTCTAAACATTATGCAAAACGATACATTCCTTTCTTATGTCTTAAGAACTATGAGTTCATCTTTCTCAATAATATGATTTTTCTTGATTTCGACGGAATCAATGTAGATTTTAGAGCAATAGAGCAAAATTAAAAAGTAAAATACAGGGTCGGGGCATAACAAAGTTTTAGCTTAATTGCACTGAGAGAAAAATGTGGTACTGGGTAACATAATGATTGTACCAGTAACCATATTTAATGCTACATATACGGACAGCAATCTAGATTGTAAGGA
>WNHD01001909.1:0-23386 GCA_011057455.1 Ganaspis sp. Gsp50
CTATTGGTTGCCAATAATTTGCCAGGAAAAAAATGATTGAGCGCCAACAATGGACCATTATTTAGCCAATCGTAAGCATTGGCAATTTCCCACTGGGTTATTTCCCACGATTTTACAACAATTCTTGTTGACAATACTAGAAATGATAATTTTTTACACATTTAAAACTAACTTTTTGATGAAGTGCTTAAAAGATCTCTGAGATGGTTAGAGCTTTTAATGATTTCTTTGCCCAGAGCCTTTGGGCATATAAAAAGCTTGGCGTAATTTTATAGACCGCTTGAAATGATTAATTTCCCACGATTTTACAACAATTCTTGACGCCAATACTAGAAATGGTAATTTTGCACATTTAAATTTAACTTTTTGATGAAGTGCTTAAAAAATCTCTGAGATGGTCAGAGCTTCTAATGATGTCTTTGCGAGGAGCTTTTGGGCATATAAAAAGCTTGGCGTAATTTTATAGACCTCTTGAAATTATTTATTTCCCACGATTTTACAACAATTCTTGTCGACAATACAAGAAATGATAATTTTGCACTTTTAAGTTTAACTTTTTGATGAAGTGCTTAAAAGATCTCTGAGATGGTTAGAGGTTTTAGTGATTTCTTAGCGCGAAGCTTTTGGGCATATAAAAAGCTTGGCGTAATTTTATAGACCGCTTAAAATTATTTTTTTCCCAAGATTTTACAACAATTCTTGTCGACAAAACTATAAATGATAATTTTTTACACATTTTAAACTAACTTTTTGATAAGGTGCTTAAAAGATCTCTGAGATGGTTAGAGCTTCTAATGATTTCTTTGCGCGGTCCTTTTGGGCATATAAAAAGCTTGGCTTAATTTTATAGACCGCTTGAAATTATTTATTTCCAACGATTTTACAACAATTCTTGACGCCAATACTAGAAATGATAATTTTGCACATTTAAATTTAACTTTTTGATGAAGTGCTTAAAGGATCTCTGAGATGGCTAGAGCTTCTAATGATTTCTTTTCGCGGTGCTTTTGGGCATATAAAAAGCTTGGCTTAATTTTATAGACCGCTTAAAATTATTTATTTCCCACGATTTCACAACAATTCTTGACGCTAATACTAGAAATGATAATTTTGCACATTTAAATTTAACTTTTTGATGAAGTGCTTAAAAGGTCTCTGAGATCGTTAGAGCTTTTAGTGATTTTTTTGCGCGGCGCTTTTTATTATAGATAATATTTCTACATATGTTTTGAGAAATATGTCACCTGTAGGGATATTGTTCGTATAAAATTTTACTAAGAGAGGAATTGTAGATACATTTTTGATGTATTAAGTTGTCAATTTAAAGGAAGAATTGTAATTGAGGAGGGCGAAAATCGTGTTTTTATGTATTTGAATTTGTGGATATACTTGTTTATACTCTCTAAAAATGAATAAGCGAAAGTTCGCTAATTCACAGCCATAAGTATACAACCGTATACATACCGCCTTAGAAGAAAATTGCTAACTCGTGCGCAAAGACGGTAGGGCAGAAACTAAGTCCTAAAAGGGAAATAGTTTTAATAAAAGTTTCGTTTCCGGCAGCCCCCACGACGAGGTACAAGCCTATCGACGTATTACCCCGGCACTTCAGTATTGACGAATCAGAACGCGCTACGATCCAGAAACGCTTCGCGCGGATTATAAATATCAGTGCAAGCATGAGATCGGGGCATTCGACTTCAAGCAGTGTAACTGCTCAAGTCCTTGAAGCGATTCAAACATTTCGCATATTTAATTTTATTTTCATTTATTGTCAGGCGGATTGTTGGCCTATAATTCTCTTTGAATTTTAATATTACGTGAAGAAGGGCGGGACGGTATTGTCGCAAGTACGCTGTCCTCATTAATTATTACCGATCCGGAGGTTTCTTAAAATTGTTTCGCCACCGTTTTGGGCATGTCGCCGACGATCCAAAGTTGCGTTTCTCATTTTATAGTAATTTTTATTAATTCTGTTTTCTTTTCTATACACCTTCTGGATCCATTGTTTAATATCAAGTTTGTTTCATTTTTCTCCTTTTATTTTTATTTGTTTTACCTAAAGAGTGGCGATTTTATGCGGGGGAACATTTTAAAATAAATTCAACGTGAGGACAGCGTGCGGAAGGTCTTAAGGACAAAAGGTTTGGACTGAACTTTAAAATGGTCTCGAAAATTCATGGACATACTTGTTCCGACAACCGGTAAATTCTGCCCTCTAGGAAAATGAATTCAGCTCGCCCGTCCTGCAGCCAACAATCCGCTAGATCTGCTTCCAACCTCAAACTTACCATATTTGGTGATATCATTTTTAAAGTTATTCATTACTTATTTATTACTTTCAAATTGTTTATCGTTTGTCATTGCCCACCGTTTGAGCTTTTTCTTTGAATTGTGTCATAAATTTTTCTTGTCAATTTGATCCAGATCATTCTGTTCTATTTGTATTTTTATAATTTGTATTTTGTGTGTGAAGGATGCGTGAATCGCGATACGACAATTTCATACTTCTTTTATGAACATTAATTCTGAAATATTAACGAGCAATAGACTTTATTCGTGACCAATGAATTTGTTGTATTATTGATTTAATGTCCTTTTCTTCCTATTTTTGAACTTTTTTTGATATAATTTTGACAATTTCTACCTATATTAGTTAAAGTCATTTTTTCTGGATTTTATTTGATAATATTTTAAAAAGTAAATTTTAATTTTATTAAGAATATAAAATTCGTTACATCCTTCATCAGAGTGGTGTAATCACTATGAGAGGACCAAGACGGAGAATCGCAGCCCAGTGCGGGCATTTATTTCTTACGTTTGAAATACGAAGACAACAACGGCTAGAACATGGACGACGGGTTGCCTATACGAAGGCGATCAAACGGTCACAGACGAAGATTTTAATAAAGAAATTTTCCTTTCCCAGGGTTGCGATAAAATCGCATCACCCTGTGAGTAAAACTCACAAACGACTCAGGTGAGCAAAGCTCATCTTAACGAGCAAAGCCACTACTAAGACATAAGACGATACGCGAACGATTGACCCCTTTGATTTCAGGATTTTTTATTTTATTTTAATTATTCTTAATTTATCTTTAAAAGGCGACCACGATGCGAAATTACACGAGCGAAATCGCGAATTAGACGTACGTTTTTATAAATGGAATCTCGTGCGAATTTAGTATTTAAGCCTTTGATATTATAATCTTTGTAAATAATAAATAACTTGTAAATAAATATCATTTTGTAAAATAACTCTTTAATTACGACATTAATCTGTGACGACTTTCCTCAATTAAAAATCGAACTCTAGTCCGGCGAGTAAATCCGGCAAAATTTAAATACGGAGGAAAATGGTCATCTTTAAAGTTTCGTTACAACTTATAGTATATATAGCTGTGAATTAGTAAAATTTCGCTTATTCATTTTTAGAGAGTATATTAATTCTTCAAATATATTCTTTTTAAATAAAAATGAGTTAAACCAATTTTTGAAAAATCAGAACGATTGCAATGTTTCCTCTATCTCTATGAGGAAGCAAAAATGAGGCGTTACTGACATCTATTAGTACTTCGACAGAAGTTATTATCTCTCTTAGGTTTTTGTTTGTAATATCCGGAATTCCGGTGGCAGGATCCTCTTTTTTCTGAGTACGTATATTAAAAAGTCGAAATAAAGTAAAAATGATTGTAAGTAGTAAAACGTCACATTTGAGCAAGCCCTTTCAGTCGTCAAGGGCGAAAGCATTGATAGAGGAAGTTCTGGTTTTAGTAACATGGACTATAATTAACTGTGAATAAACCAGTTTCAGTCCACAAGGTAATTAATTTGAAAAACATGACACAGTTTAGAAATTTTGAAAATGTGGAAATTATAATTTTTATTTAAAATTTAACTTTTTTTTATATCTAAAGATATGATAGGTCGAGAAATATGATAAATATGATAGATGAAATATGATAGTCGAGGATTTTTTTTAATTCTTTGAATACTTTTGAATTTTTTATATTCGATTTTGTAATGGGGACAGATTGTTTTACACTGTAGGGAAAAAATTTAGCCATATCATTAAATTAGAGGATTTATTAAAGAAACTACCGGTCTCAACGGACAATTTTATAAACATAACCGAACAAAATTCCATTTATGAATGTTTGATAATCCATATATAGAATCTATATAGATTATCCGAATCTATAGATTCTCCAAAAACCTTTAAATCTTAAATTGTCCATTATTTTTGTAAAACATTTTTCTTAGTTTTTCTATGAGATTTTAATCTAATTTTCTTCTTCTTCTTCTTCTTTTAGGTAATTTTTTTAGTAAGTCCTTTGTTTATTTTTTGAAGAGGAGGTCGGTTTTCGAATCGTCAAAAAGAAGTATCTTCAATTACTTGCTGTCCTTGGTGACAGAAGTATAACAAAAATGTATTAAAATATAAAGTAACTATTAAACGTCAAACACCCATTTCCCTATTCAGAGAAATTATTCATCAACATCTCAAAAAGCAAAAATGAACCTCAAGGTAAAAAGTTGACTACAGTTTTCTGGAATTACTCCGGAGAGAAGTAAAAAACTTGAAGAATGCATCATTCCTATTGGGATCAATGAACCCAATGATTGTTCGAAAGCTGAAAGAAACTGAAAATCGCGGCAATGGAAGCCCGGAAAGTAAAAAAATCATCTTGGCACTAACTACAGGGTGAAGGAAGCAGAATGAAAGAAGAAAGATGAAGAAGAGCTGAGAAGGATCACGAAGGGACCGCTACAGACTTGCTTTCAAGCAAAAAAGAAGGCCGTTCGCTGGTGTTCGGTCGTCTTCGTGATTGTTGCCTTCAGCAGCGCTGCTCACGGTACCAAATCGAACGAAGACTGTGTCTGACAGGGCGCGCGTATTCTTGAGTTTACTGGCGTGGGAGTAGGTCCGTGCGCGTGAATCGAGTGACGTGAGACGCGTTACAAGGTGTTCAACCTGTATTTCTTCATTCTTCTTCAACTCTAAAACCTTAAAACACACGTGTTTTTGACCCCACAATCGTTTCCAACATTTGCATCTAATGCAACCGGACTCAAAAAAGTGTGCTCCACATTTCTAAAAGCAGCCAACCTGTGGAATACGAATTGTAAACAACACTCCAAAAAGAAAGTAAAGCAATCGGTTCGTGAGTCTTCTATACAGCAGTTTCTACATTTTGTGTTAGCTTCACAATCAGCATGAGGATTTCTTCGATTTCAGTTTGAATTTCTCAAAGTGGTACTATTGCACCCAAGGTGGCAAAAAAGTGGATGAAAATGAGATGAAACGAAAACGACTAGTGGTGTTTTTGTGCAAGTAAACAAAACCCCGAAGCGACAGGTGGTTGGTCGCTACGGAAGGCTACGGCTTCCCTGTTGAGTTTCGTTCTGTTTGCTAGTCGTTGGTCCTGAGGGCGGAAAAGGTACGAGTGCAACCAAGTGGGAAAATTAAGTGCGGTGCAGTGGATATGCGTTTTTTAGTGCTATTGTGAATGTAGGCCTGGCTGTTTCTTCAGTTTTCGGATTCAAAAAATGGAGCTAATCAAGTTTCTCGCCTGCTTTCTTCTTTCCCTAATAGTGCCCTTCACCGACTCGGAACTCATCGAGGAAAGAGGTAAGATTTCAGGACACATTTTTGCCCCTGCAATCCTATATATGAAACGAGCAATATATATATATATATATATATTAAAGAAGCCAGTCAAGTTGCCCAAATTTTTGTCAACTGCAACCGAAACCGTAGAAAACCAAAGAAACTGATATTTTCGAAAACTGGAAATAAAGCAACACGAACTCTTGGAAATTTTGAAAGAAATTTAACGCTATGGGGAATATAAAAGACGTACTTCTCGCTTATGAGTATAAAAGATGTTAGGAATATTCGTTTTAATCGCTGTATTGTTAATCATCTTCTTTAGGATCTAAAGAGGTGTGTATCCTATTCGGAAATTGAAGTTCATCTGATCGGAACGAATGTTGTTGAGAAGCAACAGGTAATACCAATCCGACAATGCTATTCGATGTTATGACCATACCATTGGGTAATATGGTGCTAATTCGTTGACGAAATTCAGGGACAAAAGGTAGCTTCTTCTTAACCAGGCAACCAAAATTTTCTTCATATGAACAAAATCCTCGTTTTGCTATTCCAAACGTGAAACTTCTTTACAGGATTTTTGCTTTATAAATCTGACTATCAAAAGCTATATGTTACAATGTTCTTTGTATACAAAGGAAAGATACTTCATGCACTAAAGGAATATACTTAATATACTAAGGAAACTTTCTATAATAATGAAATGTACTTTATTAGAAATATACTGTACAGATGTTTATAGATATGTTTACTTTATAGATTGATACTCTATGTACTAAGCGAGTAAACTTTGTACAAGAAAAGAATTTTTGTATCCGTTGCAAGATTCGGATGAATCCGACAATTATATTTCAGTATAATTTAATGATATAAAGCAAACATGTGAGCCCAACAAGCCATATATGGTTTGTATATTAGTTACATTAATTGTTATAAAGATGAAGATATTTTGAAGATCATTATTTCTTCAGCTTATTCCGCTTCTTTATTAAAGTCAATTTTTGCCTAATCCGATGATTCTAGTGGCACAGGAAGTGACTTTTTGACCGAAAATTTGAACATTTGCAATTCGTTTTATTCCTGAATAATTTTAGTACAGAACACAGTTGGCGATAAAATAAATTAGAATCAACACAAAGCACTCACTGGATGAAAAGTAATTGATCTACTGAAAAGAATTACATACAATTTGAAATCATTAAATGCCAACTTCTTAATTGTTTTCGTTTAATCAATGTTAAACAAAGCCGAACTTCAAAGATTAATTTACGCACATTATAGTTCGAGATTCAACCCTATTTATAGTAACTAATTATTTTATACAAATCATTTTCATATAATTTATTCCATGTAAAATATTTGATTTATCGAAATTGAAAATTTGAATTTGAATTTGAATTTGAAAATATCGATTGTTCTATATATAAATTATTTATATTACTTATTCTATATACATTATCTTACATAATTTCTTCTATTTAAATTATTCACCCATTCTTCCAAAAGTATTTTAAATAAAACAGGTAATTATTTACTTTTTCGAATTTTCAAGATTTTCTTTCGAGAATCCTTATGGAGCATTTTATGCGAATTTGATTATAATGTGATTAACTAGAAATTGATTTAATATTCAAATTTACTTAATTATATTTTGACAATTAAGTTACAATTAAACTACAATTAAACTACAATTAAACTACAATTAACTACAATTAATCAATTAAGTACTTGCAAAATTTACATTTTCTTGGTAATAGAATCCTGAACAAATGAAAAACACGTTTGTACTATATAAAAAATGTGAAACAAATGGTATTCGATTTCTGCTTCACAACCGTATAGTCTGAAAACAAACGTACTTTTAATATTTTACAAATTTGAAATACATGTTGTGATGAATGCAATTAGTCATTCGTCATTTATTGATAAAATAAAACATTTTTTTGTATACACAATCTTTTATCAGTTTACATGAGATCACAGTTCATGTGTTTGCATTGAAAGTAAAATTACACTCATGAAGTAAAATTTGTTTTGCATATGTAAATTATCATGCCTTTGAAATTGTAATGTATGAAGAAAGATAATTTATATTGTTAAAAGCTTAATCTTATTAACAATTCAATATTAATAACGGTATAAATTTCCTCAAAAAGTTTTGGGTCAATTTCTCACATTACACACATATATACACATACACACACATATATACACATACACACACATATATACACATACACACACGTGCACGCATAACACACAAGTTGAATTATTAACATGCTTTAACCCAATAACATTTAGACCTTAATTTAATGTTAATTTGTGAATAATACATTTTTGGCAATGTTTGAAATGTGTCACTTGAAAGTTTAAATAAATTTTAATTTTGCTTTGCATAATCATTTCAATAAGCGACAAATTACGTTAATAGAACGTAGAATTAAAATTAAGGTGTCATTTGAGACGAATTCATATCTTTATTACTGATAAAATTGCATATCTTGAACTGATAAGATTGAGATATCTTTCTAAACAAGTGGATGACAAATCTTCGTAACTTCTACGTGTGGTTACGCTAAATACGATATGTTTCGAGTGGCTTTGAGGTTAGACTTTTTTCAAATTCGATATTTTCGCAGGCAACTTTTTTATTAAAGGATTATGAGAGTGATAAACTATTGTCTGGCAGTTGTGTAAAAAAGTATAGTTTTTTGAAATTCGAGTACAATTGTAACATTTTTTTTTAGATATAACTAATGATTAACGATGTTGTTAAGGAATTTGTATAATGCTCTTGTAGCGTCTTTCAAAAGTACGTATATATTGTACTTCAAATGTCCTTATATAGTGTACGTATAATGTCCTTAATATAGTCCGCATAGTAAACTCATATTAACCTTATATTGTCTCTTCAATTATGAACTGATCTACTGTCCGTACATTGTCCTTACATTGTTCTTATATTTTCCTTATGTTTTTCATAAATTGTCCTCATATTGTCCTTACATTGTCCTTACATTGTCCTTACATTGCCCTTACATTGTCCCTACTTTATACTTATAATATTTCTAGATTGTTCTCATACTCTCTCTTCGATAATTAACTAATTTATTTTCCTCACACTGTTCTCACATTGTCCTTACATTGTCCTTATATTATCCTTAAATTGTATTTACATTGTTTTCATTGCTTTCATATTATTTCACTTCGATAATTAATTAATTTATTGCTATATTTGCTATAATTTATTGCATTATCCTCATATGGTCCTTATATTGTATCTTCTTACATTGCTCCTACTTTGTCTCTACATTATCCTTACATTGTCCTTACATTGTCCTTACATTGTCCTTACATTGTCCTTACATTGTCCTTACATTTTCACTTTGATAATTAACTAATTTATTATCTTTACATTGTCCTCATATTGTCCTTATATTGTCACTTCGATAATTCATTGATTTATAGTCCTTACATTGTTGTCATGGTGTCCTTATATTGTCTCTTCTTTCATTGCTCTTATTGTATCCTTAAATTATGGTCACATTACCCTTACATTGCCCTTAAAATGCCCTTACATTGTCCTTGTATTGTCTCTTGTATTGTCTCTTGTATTGTCTCTTGTTTTTTTATTTCTATACTGTCCTTACATTATTCTTTATACTTGTTCATATAATGTCATCACATTGACTTCACAATGTCCTCAAAGTTATTTCAAATTGTCCTTATTGTCCTTATTGTCAAATAAATGTCCTTATTCTCTCATTATAACTTTATAAAAATATAAAACGATTTTAAGAAACTTCAAAATACAATAAATTTTACAGCATAATTTATTTCTTGCTTTTATTCTCTTGCAGTATTTCTAAGACAAAACAGTTAAAAAGTAAAAAAGAGTCCGTTACAGTTTTTATAACTGATGGTAAAAATTGGTCAGTTGATGCCAGTTGTTGGGAATGTTTTGTTTACAGTTTTTGGAGAACCAATGTATAAAGGATTTTGTGTATCAGACAATGTCTGTAGGTGATGTGTTTCAATATGCACAGACTAATAATTAATGATTATGGCCATTATTTATACTAGAACGACACTCCTGCATTGTGGCACTTCTTAAGCGCCTTGGGTTAAATATATCTTGTTAAACGGTTAATTAGGCCTTAATAAGATCGGTTCGCCCAGAGCACTCTGCTAGGAATTCAGGCCAATGGTGCCTGCAACGAGTGGAACTTTCGTTGAACTGTAAATAATTCTTGAAACACTGAATTTCTTGTACATTGTCTGACAATTGAGTAGTTACTTTTAAATTCCAAATTATTGCATCAAATTCTATTATTCGCAGACCTGTTTTACATAATTTTGCATTGAGTCATTAAACTGCACAAATCACACATTTTAATCGTAAGAACAAAATGTCAAAATTTTCATGAATATGACTAATTTTTAATTATTTCAATTTCATTAATTATTTCAGTTTTATTCATTATTTCTATTTCATTAATTATTTCAGTTTTATTCATTATTTCTATTTCATTAATTATTTCAGTTTTATTAATTATTTCAATTCCATTAATTATTTCAGTGTCATTAGTTATTTCAGTGTCATTAATTATTTCAATTTGATTAATTATTTCAATTTGATTAATTATTTCATGTTCATTAAATACTATTAATTAACGTTTAATCAATTTTCTTTTAATTCTAATGAAATCGCCTAATCCTACAGAATTAATTCTTCAGTATCTATAAACGTTTTCTTGAAGAAAAACTAGCCATTTCACTAAAGATACAAGCAGCAATAAAAAGGCGGGAAAATCTCTGCTTTCAGCGTCTACAGAAAGACTAGGTTAAAATGAAATATTCAGCTTGAATACAATAGAGAAAAGAAAAATAGTGTTCCAAGTACGATTCTGTGAATTGTTTTAAAATCGTAAAAAGTGGATTTATTAAGTTTCATGCTTTCTTCACAATTTGAGGCTTTTGGTATTTTTCATTGTACCACTCCCATTAGTTGGAACGACATTTCTTGCATCCTACTCTCTCACTCCATCGCACGGAAGAAAGTATGTGTATGGCGGTGATCACTGGTCAGGGTGACCAGCCGAGCGTAAACTCAGGCCAAATCGAAGTCCACAACCTCGGCTCACGATGAATAAAGAAAAGACCAAGCATTCCGCATTTCTTGACTGAAACTCGAGAAATTCTAGTAAAGATCTGCAAGGTCGAAAAGTATCCGAAGGCGTTACTGATAAACTGAAACAATTCAAAGCAAGAAGTAAAATATTCAGTAACAGTAAGCACTTTCCTTTTTAAGGTACAATTATTTATTTATTTATTTCATAAATTATTTAGTGAATTACCAACTCATAGATCCCAAACTTAATGTGTAACTTATTAAAATATTATTGCAAACTTAAACACGTTAAATTTAATTGTAAAAAATAAATTATATTATAGACATTCAATTAGGCTATAGATATTAAATTAAGCTGTAAACACTAAATTTAATAAAAAAATACGTTGTAAAGAATGTACATCGTTGTTGATGGATAGTTTGTGTGAGATGTTAATTTTGGAATGGACGTTTGAATGTTTTTAATAAGAAAAGTATTTCTCGGAGACGAAGAGACCGAGTAGACTGTAAAACATACAATGAGCACAGTGAATGCATTGCTCGGCACTGATTGTTACCGTAGGATAGATAGCTCAATTGCTGACCAGACCGATATTGCTAAAGTTGCTTCGCAATAAGTAGCGTTCATGACAACGTGAATAAGTGAATCGCATTTTTCCTAGAGATTGAGCGAACGACATTATAAATTTTAATTTTGCTTATTTTACGAAAGGAATTTTTCCATCGAAGAGTTTAAAATACATTCCTAAGCGTCATCCGTAATACATTGATTAAAATTAATGTATAACTAGTGTTACTCTCGGAATCGAATCACTTTTTATTTTTAGTTATGCTTATAGGCCATGGCGATTGCTCGAATGTAATTAGTTTTAAAAAGAATTGGCCCATGTTTGCCAGAAGAATGCGTATTATAACTGTCGTAGGTGACTACTGCGCATGAATAACTCTCATAAATGACTACTGCGCATGTGTGATTGTTGTAGGTGACTACTGCGCATATGTGATTGTTAGCGATGACTACTGCGCATGTGTGATTGTCATAGGTGACTACTGCGCATGTGTGATTGTCATAGGTGACTATTGCGCATATGTGATTGCTATAGATGACTACTGCGCATGTGCGATTGTCATAGGTGACTACTTCGCATATGTAATTGCTATAGATGACTACTGCGCATGTGTGATTGTCATAGGTGACTACTACGCATATGTGATTGCTATAGATGACTCCTGCTCATGTATGAACGTTATTAATGATTACTGTGCACATATCTCTAGCATGAATTATCGCGCATTTTTGACTGTCGGAAATAACTACTGTGGTGGTGTAACAGCGAGAACAGTCAAATGTGACTATTGCGCATGTTCAGCAGACACAGATTGCCCACTGCGCATATATAACTTACGTAGATTACTACTACGCATGTTGCAGAAGCATGTTATAGATGCGTACAGCGCACGTTGATGATATCTTCTGTGCATTTGAAAAAGCCTACTGCGCATGTGAACAAATCTTAAGGCTTGAGCCTGCTACGCAATATTATACAAACATCTACTTAGAATAAGATTTTGGACCATTTGGTTTGTCTAACGAATTAAATCTCAAAAACGGTTTCTTTAGATTCAGACAAATTTGTCTCTTCTTTTGAATTCTATTAAGGGCTTTTAACTCCCCGCTGTGAGTCGAACAAACGTGGTTGTGGATCATTAATGAACCCTCATTAAGGTACCAGCCAGAAAGCAGGTAGTACAAACCTCTACCTCAAAATGCAATGAATTGAGAGAGATGGACCGCCGATAGTGACTGGTAGTTATTATACAATTCTGCTGTTGGATAAATTTCCAATTAAAATTGTATTTTTGTATCGTTGTTTATCTAATCTTCTGCTATCTTTTTATTTTTGATTTAATTCAATGATAGAAGATTTTTTTCAATATAATGAAGGCTGTAGTTCGATTTAGTATTTGTTGAACAGATACAAGTAAATACATTTAAATAAAAGTAAGCTAATGTTGTTACTAATGTTAACGCTAATGTTAATGCTAATGCTAATGTTAATGCTAAAGTCAATGCTAATTTTAATGCTTATGTTGATGAAAACAGCTAATGTTGATGATAATGTTGATATTAATGATGATCCTAATGTTGATACGGACAGTGATTGTTGATATTATTATTCATGTGGACTGCTAATGTTGATATCAATTATGATACTAATGTTGCTGCGGACAGCTAATGTTGATTCGGATAGCTAATGTTGATTCGGATAGCTAATGTTGATGCTAATGGTAATGCTAAAGTTAATCTTAATTATGATGCTAATGTTAATGCTGATAGCTAAAGATAATGCTAATTTTAATGCTAATGCTGATAGCTAAAGATAATGCTAATTTTAATGCTAATGTTGATAAAAACAACTAATGTTGATGCGGACAGACATTGTTCATATTATTGTTGATGTGGACAGCTAATATTGATTCTGATGTTGATACGGGCAGCTGATCTTGATGCTAGTGTTGATATATTCATGTTGATGTTAATTATGTAGCTGGTTTTTATGCTAATGTTAATATTGTGATGCTATTTTTGATGCAGATCAGCTAAAGTTGAGACTAATGTTCATGTTCATGTGGACAACCAATGTTGATGTGAACAACCAATGTTGATGTGAACAACCAATGTTGATTTGAACATCCAATGTTGATGTGAACAACCAATGTTGATGTGAACAATCAATGTTGATGTGAACAACTAATGTTGATGCTGAAGTTGATATTAAGTATGATGCTAATGTTGATACGAACAGCTAAAGTTGATGCTAATTTTAAGAGTAATGTTGATGTTAATTATGATACTAATGTTTATATCGACAGCTAATATTGATTCTAATGTTGACGCAGACAGCTAGTGTTGATGCTAATGTTAATTATGATGCTAATGTTGATGCCGGCAGCTATAGTTGATTCTAAAGTTGATTCTAATGTTGATACGGACAGTCATTGTTGATGTGAACAATTAATGTTGATGCTGATGTTGATGCGGACAGCTAAAATTGATGCTAAGATGTATATTAAATATATATTATTGAAGTTGATACTAATATTGATGTTAATTAAGATGTTAATTTTGATGCGGAACAGCTAATGTTGATGCTAAAGTTGATACTAATATTGGTGTTAATTAAGATGCTAATTTTGATCCGGAAGAGCTAATGTTGATGCTAATGATAACACTAATGTAATGACAACGTTACTGATAAAGTTAATTCTAATGGTACGCCAAAGTTGAGATTAAAAACAATGCTAAAGCCAACACCAATAATGGCAACATCCATACACAACCTACAAAAATTCTTAAATTTCACCTAATCAAGACAAATTTGTGCCTAGTAAGTCAGAATTGCAATTTAGATAATAATGACTGTTTCAATTTAAGAAAATTGTTTTTTGGGTGTTAGAAGAGCACGTGACGGTTCAGTGACAAGATGTAGAATTAAGGCGCTCGTGGCTCGAAATTGCGCGACCCGAACTGGCCAAATCACTTGGTAACATCATCGCGCAAGATGATTCGCGGGATGCGTCATCAGCCTATATCATTGTCATCGAGAACGGTTCAATTGGCGTCAACCCAAACTCGTTCCCTTGCATCCTTTTAACTCACTGCTGTCTCGTGGGAACACCATATGTCTCTTTTCGTTTAATGCTGAATATAATAATTTACGTTTCATTATTACACATCTTTTAAGTCGTCGACTACATACCAAACAAAGAAAAGCTAAAAACAATTCTCCGTGAATACAATGTTAGAGCTATCAGGAAGAACATTCTTTCTTATTAAAATGCAACTGTTGTAGTGTAGATAAGTCACGTTGAGCAAAAGTGTGCCACGAGTTTTATTCAAACTAATCGTAGTACTGATTTAATTAATGACAAAACTATTTTAAGTGCAAGAGTAAGTAGTATTTAAACTAAGCTTATGGCTATTTTTACTATTGCTAGTAGTAACAATCTTCCAAAATTCATATTGTAATTTAATTGCAATTTGTTTTCACTTTTTTAAAAATTTACAGTTTTTGAAAGTATCACTACTTGATATACAAAATATCAATTTTCAATTTTGCAATATCAATTGCAAAAAGTACTAAACTGATTACAAAATCTTGATCAATTTGCTACTTTGCATTTGATGCTCTCAAGCTAACTGTGAATATTTGGATGTAGTTTCAAGTAATTTTAATTCCGGAAGAAAGTAATATTGGATATTTGGTTTACCCAAAAGCTAGAAAGAAACTCATGAAAAGTTTATTCAAGTCTTTGTCGATACGAAAAAGAGTAAAAATGAGTAGCGTACGGTATTTAATTGTGATTAAATCTTGGAACTGAAGACTTGATCCATTGTCTTTAGCTTCTCACGAACCGACCCAATTCATGGTGTATTTGAACGAGGAACCCACATACACTCAATCATTTAAGATTACAGTATAACAGTAACAGGGAACGAACCATAAGTAATTTGAAAGATTGAGGTATCACTACTTCAATTACAAGGGGTGCATTAAATGTTGACACGAGTCCAAGCTCTGCAACGAAAATTCAATTTAAACACTTATTTAATTCAAACACTTTTTTTCCATGCGGGGAAAAATGTCCATAATGAATTTTAGTGTATACTCATAGCCAAGAGTACTCATGGTACTCTTTTAGAAGAAAAAAAAGTTTCTCCGATTAGTCATATGACGTAGGCATAGAAAATGCTTACATAAGATCAAAAGTACGTTTTTTATACGTAAAATGCGGAGGTATTGAATTTTTGTTGGAATTTAGCTTGGGAATTTGAAGCAAGCTTTAAAGAGAGTCCAGTTAAGGTTTTGGAGATTTGGCAACCCAGCATAGTTGGTATCCTGAACACGGCATTTAGTTCATCTGGTTCTCAAGAAAAAAAGGAACACCCTGCTGTGCAGGTTGACGGGGGTGTCCTGTCACTTCATTCATCCGTTTTCTCGTACTACGAATAGGTAGCAAACTGACCAGACTACGAGTCTACTTCTGTCGGACTTGACTTTCCGTTCACTCGAATTGACAACATATATTTTATAACAATTATATCAATCCTGGAGCTGAATCAGTGATAAATTGTGGAGTAATTTAATCGAATGTTGAGTAATTTTGGATGAAATTTTACTACTTGATTTGGTAAAACTATATCGTAAATCAAGTAGTAGACTTATGTTTTTCGAGAATAAATACTTTTTAATATAAAAAAATAGTTATATTTAATATAAAAAATTTCTTTTACCAAAAGATATCAGACAATTAAACAAAATTCAAAAACAAAATATAGCGATTGATTCCGATTTTTTTCAAAATCGATTCGTTTTTCGTGGTGGAATGTATTTTTCCAAAGAAGAAATCATGGTAAAATTACAATTAAAAGAAAAAATAGAATCTTGAACATTAAAAAGAATGAGAAATTTCAACTAAATTTAATCATTAATAAATTGAAAATAAACAGATTTTGACGAAATTTAAGTATGTTGTTATATTTAATATTTTATGAAATAATCATTCAATTTTAAAAATTATTTCTATGCGCGAATTTGAATTTGAATTAAAGTTTTGATTATTACAATCACAAAAATATTTGAATTAAAGGTTTGATTATTACACTCACAAAAATATTTGAATTAAAGGTTTGATTATTACAATCACAAAAATATTTGAATTAAAGGTTTGATTATTACAATCACAAAAATATTATTTCTTGACTTTGCTGAAATATGAATAATAAATGATTAATAATTATAATGACAAATAATTTTTAGTTTTAATAATCTAAAGTTATTCATTTAAAAAAAAGCAAAAACTTTGAGACATGATTTTTGAAATAATTTGTTTCCAATTTTAGTTGCTACTTCAATATTTTCTGAGTGGTTCATAGTTGCCTTAAAAATGCATCTTTTAAGCTATTATGAAACGTTTTTTTATTATTCTATCTAAAATTATCATTTAAAAATTAAAAATTCCAAAAATAGTGGTTTTTTGGAAAAATTTTGATGAAGAAAGGAATAAAATAGCCTCTGAGAAAGGAAAGAAAATTTTTTATTTTTATTTGTGATAGTAACACCTGCAACTAATTGTAACATTATAAATTAATAATAATTATAGTCAATTATATTAACAAATGTTTTAGAAAATTGCACAAAGAATAAAATAAAAAAGACAATTGTCCTTATCGGAAATGTTTGTGTCTTTTAAGTTTATATCTTTATTTATTTTGTCTTTAACATTTTTTGTCCTTTAACGTTATTTTATTGTTTTATTAAAATTTTCCAAGAAATTCTTCAAGGATCCATTAGATCATTCATAGAATATTCCCACAAAGTTTAATTTGCAAAGATTATATAAAATTATATAGATTGATATTAATTGCCAGGTTGTGACGGATATATTTTTCTTCGCAAAAATAAGTAGTTTTTCAATTTTGTATTTTAAATATTTTCTGCTCTTGTATAAAAAACTGTATTGTTGGAATTATTCTTCTAATTCTTCGTTTAAAGGCCCTTGAAACTCTTTGTTACCAGAAATTTTTTTCTTAGCGTACTTGAGTGTAATTAAGATTAACGACCCTCTTTCTTAACACTTGTGAGTTCCTTCGTCGTAAAAATTATTTACATTAAACTCTGTCCTCGCTTTAGCATTATTACTATTATATTATTTTATAATTCTTTTCGATTATTATTATTATTATTATTATTATTACTATTATTATTATTATTATTATTATTATTATTATTATTATTATTATTATTATTATTATTATTATTATTACTATTATAATTATTATTATTACTACTATTATTATTATTGTCGTCATCACCATCATTACTATTATTACTATAACTATACTTATAATACAGAACTATTGTTATTTATTGGGATTCGTTGTTGATTGGTTAAATACAATAGGTTAAAAAATATTTAGCTATTAGCTTGAAATTGCTGCGTGATACTAAAGGGGAGAATTTCTAATAATGATTTCCAGGAAATCATCTCTTTCTTTTGCTGTGGATAATAAAACACGTTAATGGAATGTTTTTAGTCTTTTAATGAACTCGTTTTGCGTATTGAAAGGTAAATGCTACAGCACTGAGTATGAGACTGGAGCAGGATCTTATCCATTTGCTTGCATTTTTCCTCGAAGGAAGTTCATCCGCAGTCATGCGAAAGGGACACTTCCTGCATCATATGCATACGTATATTTTCCACTTAAAAGTGTGATGTTAGGCAATTTTTTCTCTTCAATATCACACACCTTCACGCAAACTCCATTTACGTATTTTCTGTATAGTTTACTTATCCGATAAATTCGAATGTGAAACTCAGCCGAGAAACTGGATCGGATATTATTTTATTTGCTCTCGTTTTCAATGAAACCAGCCACGTCCTGTTTTGTAAAAAGAACGCTTTCTTACGCAGAAAGGACTTCTAGTCCCTATGGTGTTCAATGTAGGTACTACCAAAAAGGTTGAAAGTAAAAATAGGTATAAATGTACAAATGAATTTTAATAAATTATAGTTGTTCTTTTTAATAAATTGTCTTGTACACAATCTTCACTAATTAACGACGCTGAAGTTCGCAACGTTTTTTTTCGTTTACAAAATCTAAAGAAACAAATGTTTACTATTTTCAAATTTTCTAAACATTTATTTACAATTTTTAAAGATTCTTTTTACATTCTTTTTTTTAAAAAAGTTGTGAATAAGTACGGGAACAAATATTAGTAAGTAAATATTTGCTTTTTAGTTTTTCATAAACGAAAAAAAACGTTGCAAACTTTGCAAATTTGTCCGGAGGCAATTTTTGAAGACAGAAAATTTTACAAATTCGTTATTGTAATGAGGATCAAGAGGAAGAAAAATTGCAAGTGAAACTTGGCTGATATGGAATCTAATTAATAATACTATTAATATTAGTTATAATAAGGTTATTAATAATAATTAAATTCGTTAGTGTTTCCAGAACTCTGGAGAACCTGGAATTCTCATGGGATTTCATTATTCCTCATGGAATCATGGAAATCTCATTGGATTTTAATTTATACATGGAAATTCTTTTTTTTTAATTTAATTTCTTTTCTTGTTTATTAACTTTTACCGAAATTTTATACTTTTTTACAGAAGAAATCTTCAAAATAATCCAAAATATTTTAAAATACTTAAAAGTTTGCTAAAATATTTCAAATACTTAAAAGTTCTTTAGAATACTTGAGACAACTTAAAAATATTTTTTAATACTTAAAAATACTTGAAAACACTTAAAAGACTTAAAAATACTTAAAAATACTTAAAAATATTTAAAATTACTTTATAATAGTTTAAAATATATATATAAGTCTTTTATATTAATTTAAAAGACTTTAAAAGACTTCAAAATAGTTCAAAGTATTGAAAAATGTAAGTGTTTTAAGTATTAAATAACGTACAAAAAGATTATAGAATATTAGTATTTTTAGATATTTTAAATACTTCAAAATATTTAAAAGTACTTACAACACTTAAAAATATTCAAAAATATTTTAAATTATTTTAAAATACTTTAAAATGGTTCAAAATCTTTCAAAATCATTTATATTACTTTAAAATACTTTAAAAGACTTCAAAATAGTTCAAAGTATTGAAAAATGTAATTATTTTAAGTATTAAATAACGTACAAAAAGATTTTAAAATATTAGTATTTTTAAATATTTCAAATACTTCAAACTATTTAAAAAAACTTCAATATATTTAAAAGTACTTCAAAATCTTTAAAAACATTTCAAAATACTTGAAACTACTTTAAAATACATCAGACTACTTCACACTACAAAATATTTAAATATATTTGAAATTACTTAAGAATACTTTAAAATACTTTAAAATACTTTATATTACTTTAAAATACTTTAAAAAACTTCAAAATATTTTAAAACACTTCAAAAGGCTTTAAAATTAAAAATAATGACCTTGAGTCATATTAAAAATACCATGGAAATTTTTCTCATGGAAATCGTGAAGTCACGAAATTTTGTGAAGAAGCATTTGCAATGATAAGTATATAAAAAATGTGACATAAAAATATCAAATTACTATAATTGAGTGTCCCGATTAAATAACGTGACCGACGCTCGAATTTTTTGTTTTCTACTTACAGTATTAGTCAGACAAAGCATTAGTTTACGTGCTTCGTCTGACTAGAACTGTAAGTAGAAAACAAGAAGTTCGAGCGTCGGTCGCGTTATTTGATCGAGACACTCAATTACTCAACGAGTTTGGTAAAATTTATTTAACTCTTTTAGGTGAAACCTTAATCTATAGGTAAATCTCAATTATGCAATTTTCACCTAACTAGTTGAACTTATTCAAGTTTGAAGTAAATTTCACTGTTTCTATTTTTCTCCTCGAAAATGTTGAAAGTGATTTAAAAATATTTCGTTCGTTCATTCTATCTGGAATTCGATTTACTTTATATTTACGTGTAATTATACTTTTTTATACATCCTTGGAAAATATGTGCATCGTCAAGGAGATTCTGTGGTTTTGATTCTTACAGTTGTCAGATTGCTGAACATGTACGCAAATACAGGCACACAGGCATTCAAGGTAGAACTCGATACTTGATTTTTATGATGGATTAAGTGAAATTCGATACTTTTTACACTTTCCCACAAGCAGCGCACAATCTTTCCCTGTGGGAAGAAGTTGCAAATTCGTTAATAATAAATATACGTTGAGCAAATATTTCAAAGATATTATAGTATACCTTTCCCTTTCAAATCTCTTTTGTAAAGTTCTTTCAAGATTTTTCATTTCCAAAGTTCTTTCCAAGATCTTCAATATTCAAAGTTCTTTGGAAAATCTTCAATTTTCAAAATTCTTTTCAAGATCGTTAATTTTCAAAGTTCTTTCAAAGTTCTTTCAACATCTTTAATTTTTAAAGGTCACTCTAAGATCTTTAATTTCAACGCACTTTTTAAGAATTTGACTTTTTAAAGAACTTTTTAAAATTTTGGCTTTTCAAAGCCAAAGGTCTTTTCAAGATCTTCTATAATAAAGAATAGAAGTGTTTTAAAGAACTGTTATGACGTTTAAGGTCTCTGAAAGTAAATAGTGAAATGCATAAGAAAATGAGGACATCCCATGTATTGTAATATTGTAAAGTGTCTTAAATAGGCAACACTTAATCATAATTTGATGTAACGATTTTATTGATGCAACAGTTCCGCTAGGTATGGGCCTACGCCAATTGCAAAGGCGTGATAAGAATGATTGTAGAAACTGTACGTATGTCGTCCGTGTTGACCATCTAGATCGAGTGAGTAGCTTGCGCAATACAAACCGGAAGTTGAACACGCGCGAGACCGAGACCCTTCCTCTCGAATCAAATCCAAGTTCAAAGCCCCGCATTTCTTTGAGACGCTTTTCAAAGGCGGCATCCAATCTTTACTTCTCTAGCTCCACTACAGCATAGCTTTTAATCGCGCCACCATTTACAATCGACGCTACTCTCCTCATGTCGATTCTTAATCTCGTCGCCACATTCACTGACATGCATCCTCTGATCTTGCAACACAACCTGAAAACAACTTTTCAAGGGTCAATAGCAAGGAAGCATTTCTTGCCAAAGGGTTCCATTTCCTTATGAATCTCTTGAGATTCTTTCATCTCTTTCTCACTCTCTATTTTATCATTCTGGAATCAATTCATAAAAGTGTAATCTTTATATACAATGTTTTGTTGCATTATTCTCGGAATGTCCGCTTTCTATTTCATAATATTTGATACGTAAAATATCCTACTTTCCCAACAGGAAACAAAAGAACATTATTGTGTGAAAAAAGTAACTTTGGCATAAAATTAATTTTTGAAAACTTTGCTTTACAATTCTACAAAGGAACGCAATTCTCCTTTGATTAATTGATAGCAATACTATCAATTGTAGGCAAAACTGTCAATTATAGGCAAAACTATCAATTATGGGCAAAACTATCAATTCTAGGCAAAACTATCAATTCTAGGCAAAACTATCAATTATAGGCAAAACTATAAAAGTTATTGAAGGATCAAAATCCTAGTGGTTCAAAAAGTGTTTTAAATATAACAGCAGAAATTAAGAACTTAAAGATGCAGTAGATGGGACAAAAGTGCAATAAATGACTACGTCCCTGGAATGAAGGCGAGGAGAGTATGAGAGACGAGATAAGGTCTTTCCCTGGTCTTGCTGGACCAATAATGGTGACTTTGGAGGAGAAGAACGCAGAACGCACGCAAACGGAGAGTCTCGGGTGCGAAGTGAACATAAGTGCGAGACGGTGGAGTTTAATTGAGGTTGATGAGGGGGGCGCTCGTATTGGCCCGGAATTCAATGCCGAGATGTTTCTTGCTTGCAGCAAGAAGTCTCCTTCGTAAAGATCAGCCAAAAACTCAATCCACATTGTCTCTAATCATTTTTCAGCCTATTTCAGCCTTAACGACTCATTCCGCCAATCTAAATAACTTCTGCCCCTTTCTATCCGTTACTCTTACTTTATCTGATTCTGTAATTTCAAGCATCTATTGAAAAGTGCACGTTTGAAAAAGAATCTATAAATGATAGATCATTCGACTTATCATTCGACGATCATTTGACGATCATTTGACTATTTTGGATATCTATAATCTATTTTCAATTTGGACATTTAATTTTGAGTATTTGCAATTTTGACATCTAATTTTGACTCTCGATGTTACCAATTCGAATGCAAGAATGTCAATGAAATGTCCGAATTCGTTAAAGTACATTAACCGAATCATTTAAGCGACTATTGTACTAGCTCGTACGAGTCGGTGACTGAATGAACAAATGATCAAGTTGAAGGCAGCGGCCTTGTGGACAACTCAGTTTTGACAATTTAGCATCATTTCTTCAATTGCAAGACAATGTTGACAATTTGAAGTTACAATTTTTTGTATTTCTCTTTAAAAGAGGCAGATGTTTTTGGTTAACTTGGTTTTGAAGAGGGTTCAAAGCTACTTTCAAATTCACACAATGAGTTGATCAAAAAACGAAAAGGGTCTCTTTTATTCAATCTAACACTTTTCATGCATATTAGACGCACTTGACCTAAACCGCTTGGAGGAAAACGGTTGACATTTAAAAGTAAATACCGCCAACACGTTCAAAAATTTTTCCAGGGCCGGGATTCTGATAAGCGACTGACATTAAAAAGTGTAACTCTTTATTTATTGATACATAATAAAATGTACTTCATAGAATTAATTATAAAGAAAGTTTAAAAACTATCTGCGTTGACACATTTCTTGATGTGATGAGTAGAAGCTTCTAAACTGAAATTGAAATTTGAAAAAGTGACCATAACCCGACTTTTTAGCGATTTTTCTGAATTATTTAGCACTTGTTTTGCCAATTCGCTAAAAAGTCGGGTTATGGTCACTTTTTTCAAATTTTATGTTTCTTTTGTAAACTTCTACTCATCATTTCAAGGGAAGTGTCAACACAGAAAGTTTTTAAATTTTCTTTACAATATATTTTCTAAGATACATTTTATTTTGTGTCAATAAATAAAGAGTTACACTTTTTAATGTCAGTCACTCATCAGAATCC
>WNHD01001910.1:0-24316 GCA_011057455.1 Ganaspis sp. Gsp50
TGAAGATAGAAAACTGTTATTATTTAAATCCTTGAGAATATTCGCAACGTTTGCCTGTAATTTAGTAAGCGGATTTTTCGTTATTTGTTTGTAAACATCTTTGTCATTTAAAAGTAATTCAGCTTTTACAAAATAATCAGAACTATTAAGACAAACTGTGCGGTTGCCCTTGTCTGCAGTAGTAAAGATTATTTGCTATTATTTTTCACAAAATTTTTTGTTGAATTTAATTTTTTTACAAATTCTCTATCTTCAGGTCTAATTTTTTGTGGGCCATTTGTATTTAAGCAAGTTTGTAAATTGTCAATCAAGGTTTTGCGAATTTCGTTTTTTGAATCGTTATCTATATTTAAATAATGTAAAATCAGTATTATAACTATAATGTGGACCCAGAGAAATGATGTCAACAACCTCATTGGGAATTGAAAAGTCACTTAAATTACAAAACCAATCCTTCCTATCAATCAAATTCTCCGAATTATTCAATCCTGGTAAAAGGTTTGAAAATTTTTAGTGTATAAAACATTGTTCTTTTCTTTTACACTACAAAAATAATTTTGATTGTTAAAAACAAAAGCATTTAGACCAGCTCACCATGTGGTGATGTTTTTTAATTTTTGACGAGTTCCATTTCGAGGTAAATTTTCTACTGTTTTTTGTTTGTTCGTGTTAAAAAATTACTTGTATATATTTTTAAAAAATTTTTGTATATTGTTTTCCAGCATGACGAGGTCAACGATATGTTGACAAAACGTAGCTTGAATAAAGACGGACTTTTACATGAATGTGCTTTAGTCTTTTTGTTTTTTTATTTTATAAAAATAACAACTACCTACACAAATTTTGCTCTTAACGGATCAATAAATTCCATTTTTAATATAAATTA
Source organism: Ganaspis sp. Gsp50 (assembly GCA_011057455.1). NCBI lineage: Eukaryota > Metazoa > Arthropoda > Insecta > Hymenoptera > Figitidae > Ganaspis > Ganaspis sp. Gsp50. The sequence continues at coordinate 887 of WNHD01001910.1, forward strand.
TTTATTATTTGTATTTGTCAAATGTAAATGAAGATTAAATTTTAGGTCAAACGAAGATAAATAAATAGACAAAATAAACTTACGACAAATCATTATTAAAACAAAGGTTTCACTCCTTTCGAAATAAGATGAAAAGACTTGAAATGTTATATGAATATAAAATATAAATAAGTTCGAAGTCTGTAATATAAATTAAAGACAATGTGATTGTCTTAAATTAAAAAAGATTCCTAAATATGATAAACAACTTAACACATTCTTCATACACTATCTTTAGATTTCAAGTTAGTTAATATTGTACATTAACTTAAAATATTTAAATAAAAAAATAAGTAATTGAATTAAAAGTATAAATACGAAATCATTGCAACGAACCCTTATATTTAAAACAAGTAGAAAATGTTTGAATTAATAAATCAGAGATTCGACCTACATATGACACTCCGTAAAGAGTCAAAACTATATATTTTTGTTGTTGAAAATATATAATTAATTAATTAAAATAAAATTGAAATAATTAATTGACATTTTACAACCGTTAAACTTTGTTTAAACAATCCATCCACCTGAGCTTTGAAAATTTAGCTTTTAAGAATAGAAAATGCCCGTCTAAGTGGAAATCGGCAAAGATTGTTCAAGTAACGTTATTTTCACATGTAAAAATATAAACACTTTTTAAAAAAAAAAGAATTAAAATAGCGTCAAATTCACCTGACATGTCGCAACGGTAGTTCAATGACAACTAAATATGGAAATATTAAAATAAGAAGCATCTATCGAATTTATAATGATTTAAAATGACTTTACATACTTTGGTAGAAATCTTTAATTAAAGCATTAATTAGAAATTAAAGCAGAACCAAACAAGTGGACATAGGGTTAAGAATTCAATCTACTAAGCAACGGAAAGTAAATCTTATTCAACGAAAAGGCATCCCCTTTTTAATTAATAGTATATCAATTGGAATTAATATGGAGCATTTCAGAGATATCATAAACAAATAATGTGAATACAAGATACTTTACATAAAATCTTTAAATAGTTAGAATATGATACCTAAAATTAACTCAATAAACTACAATAGTGTCTGTAAATCAAGGGTCCTAATAAAAGTATTGACAATAATTTCTTCATCAAGGAATAATTATCCTTATCCGTCAATTATTTTTATTCGTCAAAGATAATTGCCATATTCCTTATCTAATTGAAAGATAGTCACAGAGAAAAGGACACAAGGCAAGTATGAAGTCAAAATGTGAAACCCATTTATGGTTCTTAATTACTGAATCGCAGTTGTTTTATTAGAAATAAGGAAGAAAATTGAGTAGAATTGCATAAAGTTTCGGGGGATTCAAAAAGTAAACCCAATGGACATTAAATCGAAACTCATCCTTAACTGTATAATCCGGATCTTGTTCTTTGCATCTCCAAATTGAATTTCAGTTTAACCACTGAAAGTGTAAAAGCTCTAATAACATCTTCAGGATATGTATTCTGGATAATATTATATTTATTAACAAAGTTTGTCATCTCTAAGAACGTTATTAATTATATTCGATTTTTATGGATGAAACTATGTTCTTGAATGTTTTAATAAATAGTTTCTTCGTGATAAAAATCATTTCAGAAATGAAATGTCCAAGGTAGTTTGGAAATATTTGGATCACGAGACACGTGATTTCATACGCTCGAAACATGAGGTAGGAAACAAGAAACTGGAAAACGTCCTACAGATTCGGACTTTATGGATCTCTGAATAAGATCTCTCTGTGCATTGGTGAATGCGGAGTTTATGGGATTGAGGTTGAATGGGAGGGAGGGAGAGAGTACTAAAAGAAGAGTGGGAGTAATGGTGGGGTAAATAAAGGGTGAGATGGAGTGTTGCAAGGGATGAGGTGGATTGTGAGAAGGGACGTGGTGGGGTACGTCAAGGGGTAAAGTGAGGTGGGTTAAAGAGACACAGGGACACACTAAGCCCGTTGGTGGACATAGAGGACGGAAGCTGGCACTAAAGGGACACATTTATGCCTTCCCCAGAGTATGTTAGCTGGCTACCTATCCTCAGGCCTCGAAATTCCCTTCCTATTCCTCCTTTCATCTCCTACAGCTTTCAAGTTGTCTCTCTCACTCATTTTCAACCCCCCCTTAGTACTTCACCCAAGTTCAAGCCCTAGAGAACAACCCTTGCCATATTCCTGGACACTGGTCAACTTCAAGAGCCCTCAAACCATGTAACTTCTTTATTATCCTCGACTATGACATCCATTAGATTGTAATCGCGAATATATCTCATATTCATATATGTGGTTAAGAGACACTGTCGCTTTATGTTTGAATCTAGCCTCGAATTATTTGTGCAAAACATTATTCGTGCAAAGCAAAAGTTTTTGTTAATTATAACATGGCTGTGAAGATGTTTAAAGTGGAAATATCCAGGAGAATAAAACTGATAAATCAGTAATGTATTTGTACTTGCATGTCGCAGGAAGATTATTAGTTTATTTTCCAGGATTATTTTCTATTGACATTGGCATTCTTGATTCTTATCTACTTTTCTCCAAACAACAATAATAAACAACAATACTTAATAATAAATAAGTATATTGAATTGCGTCCGTAGTCGACTCGTTTTCGCTTACTTTCTAATCATAGTGGACGAAAACTTCTGTGTCTAGAAGACCATTCTTAAAAAGTAACAGGAACTCTAGAACTGTTTCGAAACTCTGTTAAGGTTTTACGTAATTTCCCTTAACTCTGGTTTGAAAGGACCAGGTGAATACGAGTAACTTTAATAAAAGTCGGCTACGGATGCAATTAGGGGGACTTGTATGAGAACTTACGAAAGGGGAATGATATGGATACTGTAAGCAGATTTTATTTACTTTATAATTATTCTCAATTAATTCATGGTTATTTAGCTCATTTTAGTAATATTAACACTAGTTCTTGAACGCCAAGTTATTCAGTTCATATAAGTGGAACAATAACTAAACCCACTTTATTTAAATTTTTGCCAAACTAACTCTCTATTTATTAACACCAAAAATTGGAGAGCGTCAGAGTAAGGAAAAACACACTGATTTCAAAATTTACGTATTTTAATTAATTATAAGACAATTCAATTATAATAGTCAAATTAATCACAATTTTCTAATGTTCAGCCACAAGGCCGAAGAAACCGAAACGCATTAAACATTTGATCACTGAATTTTCTTAAATAAAATATAATTAGGTGGAGACGACTCCACTTTAAACAAAAATGGTTTACAAAAGATTGGAGCTCACCTGTCGTCCGGCAATTGCTCCCGAAAACACTAAGTTTACATTTTAAAATTTAATTTAAAAAAAACAAAAACTAAATAAGAGGTGCACTTCGTGCGATCACCAGACTAGAAGTGAAGCGAGACCGGCGTCTTGTCTTCAACGAAAAGTGTAGAGTTAAAATGCGCAAGCGCGTCGACTTGATAAAGTTAATGTTTTCTATATCGACCGCTGATCACGATTTATCGGCAAATGATGGCCGATTCTGTTAGATGGTGCAAGTGCGCCCACTACTTTTTCAGTTTGATGGCGCTAGTGCGCCTTCACAGTTCGAAATGGCGGATTGTTTTGACAGGTGGGCAATCACAACACAACGTCTCTAGAAAATGCCGGAAACCTCGATGAATTCGAGACTCACATCCGAATTCGGCATCCGGTCGAAGTCCCACGATGACCAAAGATGATGTTCACGAACTCTCGATGTTGACCTGTGAAGCATTCAGAAACTCCAGGGACCGTTGATTATAACAGTTCCGCTGTCTCTCACAAATTCGTCGAAGATAAAAATTGCTCGCACGTGTAAATAGAATTTGAATAATTAGTTACGAATTTATTTTAGTTTTAGTTTGTCCATTTGACAAGTTGGCAGTGGAGATAAAAATAATTAATGAAATTAATAATGTCTGGGTGACATAACCCCAAAGAGAATATAAACAGAAATCAATTTATCAAAATAGAAATTATAAAGAGAAATAATAAAAAACTCAAATAAAAGATGGCACAAGTTGCAGAGTTTTTATTCGGATGTGCAACATCCGAAAAGTGTCACTTCTAATCTGGTGTTTATTTTAATCAAATTTAATCTTCGGCTTTTAAATTACTAAAAGTCGAAAAATTGTGCGTGGTAAATTTTACGTCACAGTACTTATGGAAAGAAAATAGTGGGATGTTAGATATGAGACAGAGGTCCATTTTAACTAATCTAACTATTTTTACAAACTGCACATCTGAAAACTTCGAAAAAGGAGTACAGGTGGACGCGATCTACACTGACTTTTCTAAGGCTTCCGATAGGGTGGATCATGGGATTCTTGTTGCGAAGCTCACGGCCCTTGGTTTCTCTGGTAGTATGGTCAAATGGATTCGTAGTTACCTGTCTGACAGGTTTTGTCTGTAAAGATTGTGAACGATTTCTCTGATGTTTTCTTGGCAACTTCCGGGGTTCCCCAGGGCTCGCACCTAGGTCCTTTGTTATTTTTGGTCTTTATCAACGACATATTTGTTTTTAAAAATTGTCAGTTTATCCTCCTTGCCGTTAATCTTATATTTTATAAACCTATCCTTTCATTGCAAGATTGTTATGATCTCCAAGACGACCTGGAAAGCGAATTTCAATAAATTACCTCTTAATTTGAATAAATGTAGCATCATTTCATTCTCAAGGCAAAGGTTTCTTATCGAACATAATTATTATGTCAATAATATTCAGATCACTAGGACTTCATCGGTGCGCGACTTAAGGGTCACCCTTGCATCTAATCTTGATTTTAGAGATCATAATTTTTATGGTTACAAGCAAGACATCCAGGGTCATGGGCTTTGTCACCAGGAATTCCCTACAATTTAAAAATATCTCCACTTTAAAAATTTTGTATTTTTTTTTTTTTTTAATTAGACCGATTATTGAGTTTGCATCTGTTATTTGGTTTTCCCATCAAGAGATTTTTATGCTTCAGCTAAAGCGGGTGCAAATCAAATTCCTGCGCTTTATTGCAAGGCAGGATGGATTGACTTTTGATTGGTCTAGTCATGACTACGCTGGGCTGAGGCGGACTTTTCGAATACCCAAACTTCAATGTAAATTTTTCTTTTTTGATTTGCTTTTTTTATTTAAAATCGTTAATGTTTTCATAAATTGGCCTACTTTACTGAGCTTACTTAACTTTTACACTCCAAGGGTTAATTCCAGAAGCTCGTTTCTGCTCAGGGAGTCTTTTCATAGAATAAACATTGGGAGAAATGCGGTTATCTCTAGACAAAGCAGAAAGGCTAATTTATTGTATAGCAGAGACCTGGATTTTTATGGTGTCTCTCTACATCAATTTGCAAATAAGTTGCGTTTGTTCCTTTCAAGTGATAAAGCCTACAACTAGCTTTTACTTAGTGCCATCTAATGTATCCATGTATATTATTATCTACTTAATATTTAGTTTTTCTTTTCATAATAAATTTAGTCTTTACTTTTGTACCAAAGGGCTCTGTCTGTGTATACTTGTCAAATAAATAAAATAAATAAAATAAAATGTTGTGATGGGGCAAAAATTAAATGTGATGGGATCCTCAAGGATCCTCCTTAGCACCGTTACTTTTTAACAATTTTGTTTCTTGTCTGGGCAGCAATTAAATATTTTGTAAATATCATAAACTTGTGGACAATTTTAAACTCTGTCCATCTAGACCTCTTTCCTTTTTGTCTGATATGTTTAAAATGATGCAGTCGTATATTAGTTTGGTTGTGGTTTGGGTTGGAGATCACAGTCTTTGCCTAAACGCACAGAAGACGAAGGCTTCGGGATTCGGGAAAGACTTATCTTCGGGATTCCTAATAATACTCCAACTCATTCTCCAAGTGTATGTCCTAATTTGCATATTGAGGGATCCAATATCTTACTTTAAGATAAAGTTAGAGACTTAGAAATGCAGCTAGACAAATCAGGATGATCATAATATACTGGACATTTGCCGCAAAACATAAACTATACTCATGCGCTTGTATAAAAGCCATCATTCTCCACTTTTACACGCCTACAATTCGTTAAGTGATTAATTTTTTATTTGTTTTTTATTTTGGGTGCATCGTATACTAGTTTTACGTGCTCTATAAACTTAATTCTTTCCATAGTTTTTAATCTACAAAGCAATTGAAAATCTTTTAATCCTTAACTATTTCTGTTCTGAAGGAATTTTTTTGGCTACATTCATGTGCGAGTTAAATAAACATTTTGAACAATAAGTGAAATTTTGTCTGAAAAAGTTTCTAATTTTCGCGATTATAATGAAATTGCTTTTTTGCGAATTCTGACACATGCCAGTCCTTAAGTTTGGTTGCATCTTTTGGTTCTAGCTAGTCAGTTACTTGATCCTGTTAGCCTTTCTGTTACCCAAGAGACCCATTGCAACTTTAAACGCTTCACATTACAGATCTCCAGTGAATAGTCGTTGATTCCTTTCTCTCAGTTCAAAGATTGCTTTTTCGTGGACCCCTTTTCTTAATACAACCTCCGAATTCCTCCAAGATGTTTATCTCCTATGGAAAATCAAAAAAGCATCCCCACTTAATAAAACACCTTTTACATTATCTAAAGAGGCAGAACTTTTTATTCAATTTATTTTTATTCGACTTTTTTTTAATTATGATATATCGTTTACTACTTTTTACTGTAGTGTTTGAACGATAAAATATTACTTCATTTGAATAAAAAGAAAGTCACATAGTGGGGAAAATAATTATTTTACTCAATCTCATGATACACATGTTTCCTTAAAAAAATTTTAATAAATGTCACTGAAGAGGGCCCACGAATGAGGCCGAAACGTTTGACAATGTAATTTAAATTTTATTTGTCATTGAACCCTAAAAGCCAAAATAATTAGTGAAAAATTTGAATATTATTATTACTATTATTATTCCTATTTTACTAATTAAAAAATTAATGGATCATTCAAAATAATTATAGAAAAAATTCCCTTCAGTTTATTCGCTGATGCTCTTTCATTGGATATATTTATTCTTATAAAGTAAATTTCGAATTCTGGAACATAGTTCATTCGCCCGAGACGATAGTAATTAACGTGGACGGACGTCGACACGGACGTGCACTTTAAATGTCCGCCAATTGTCGCTGGACGAATTTAACTTGCTTATTATTTCATAAACCGTTACTGTCTGCACAAATCCTCGAAACTTCACCCAGAGATAACCAATTTTCCTTAAAGTTTCAAATTCCATTTTTGTAACGTTCCTCTTGCATTTTATAGTAAACATAATTAAATTTCACGTGTGCACAGGAAATAATGTATACCTAATATATGCAATATTAGGTAATAGGTTTTAGGTTAAAATTCAATATTTTATCAAATTTTTATTATTACAACAATTAAAAAAATGTTGATCGTTTTATCAGCAATAAAATCAAAATTGTCACTTGGCAAAAATTTATGTGAAAATTCGGTTAGGACTGTAGCTAGAAATTGTGTCTGGGGAGATCCAAGGATGGAAACTATGTTGAAGCGAAGAAGAACCAAGTGTAGAATTTAAAAATTTTGCTTTTTCATATAATCGACTTTGTAATTGTACCGATTTCCAAAAATGGATTAAATTATTTATTGTTTTATTAATTATTTAATAAAATGTTTCTTTTTCAATAATACAAAGTTTCAAATTTAAGAAAGACAATATTCAATAATTTTGAAGTTTCAATAAATGTTTCTTAAATTTTGTCACAAACTTGATCTAATATTTCACGAGTATTAAACTGAAATGTAGAAAACTATTACGCTGTCTATGATCACCAACCTTATCTAAGTTTCGCTTTGTAATGTTCCAAAAACTTGCAGCGAAAGCATAAAAAACGTTTCAGAAATGAACTAACGTTGAGGAATCTTAGAACGCTTTGACCGAATTTAATAAAATTTGGTAGCGTTATTATACTCACTTAAATGTAAAAACTGACAAAAGGATTTTTAGAAATAGTCAATCAAATTGTTTTAAGCACATTTTGCTTTTAAAAATAATGTATTAAATTTTAAAATAGAGTTTAAAATTTAGAAATAGTTTAATAGAGCTTTAATGACAAATAAAGACAAGTTCGAAATTTTGTTCATTTTATGAACATTTTGCTTCTTTCTAAAAAATATTTTTTTTATTGCGAAAAGCAACCTTAAACTGCTTTGAAGTAAAAACTATTATTGAGAATGTAGAAATTGATTTTTTTATTAATGTGTTTAGTGCTCTTTGTTTTTTTATTTTTATAAAATTACAATTACCTACACAGTCTTGCTCCAACGGATCGATTAAAGTTTCTATTATATTTAAAGAACTATTATTCTTTATATGAATGTATAGGTCGACCGATTCGTTATTGAAAAGTTTTCGAAAAGGAATTATCATTAAAAAATGAAAATTTTAAGTAATTTAGTATTTATAAAAATCCTTGTGTCTATTTTTAAATTGCTATGAGTGTAATAACTCTACTAAATTTCACTAAGATCAGTCAAAGCATTCTCGAGATAGAAAATCCACAAAAAAAGACCACACACTTAAACACACACACACGCACATCTGGAAATTGGCTTTAAACTTCATTATATATGCTTTTTAGATGAAAATGAGTTGATTTACACTATTTTTGGAAAATCGTCACGATTACAGTACTTCCTCTATAAGGGAGAAAAAATGAAAACAAAAGTTAATTCATTTTCAAAAGTTAATTGCCGCCTGTGACAATTTGAAGAAATTTAATTCCTTGCATGAATTTCAAAAATAAATTGTGAATTGTTTAAATAGTAATGATTTTTTATTAATTATTATTCTTAATTGTTTTATTAATTACTATTCTTAATTATTATTCTTAATTATTATTCTTAATTATTATTATTATAATTATTATTCTTAATTATTATTATTAATTATTATTGTTAATTATTGTTGTTAATTATTGTTGTTATTAATTATCATTATTTTAGTAAATTTTTTAAAAGTGCGTATTTGTATTATATTGCTGATGAGTTTATTGTAATTTTCATAATATTTATTTATTGTGTATTTAATAAACATTTATTTATTCATTATTTATTTAAAGTGTATTAAAATATTCTTTAAACAAAAATATAATACCATTTTCTAAAATTTTGATAAGATTATTTCCATGATAAAATTTCAACAAGAACTTCGGCACTTAATTGGCAATTTGATGAATATTTTTTCGAAAAAAATCGCTTGTTTATCAGATAAGTTTTACGAGTAAGAAGTTGAGTGTATTTCCGAGCGATGGAGTTACCGTGCAGGATTCAGCTTTTTAAATTGATTGTTTTCCTTCCAATGTTTTTAAAAGCTTGATAAAATACTTTCCATGTAAAAATGATACTTTCAAGTTAATAATAAATAAAAATATAAACATTTTGTTTAAAATTGGATATTTTGAAAATGGGATTTTTTGAACAACTGTTAATATTTATAGAAAGTCGTTTTTTTAAATTACTTGTGTAATAAAGTTACGTAATACATCTTGAGGTGAATCACATTGTGTTTTCTACTTTATTCAACTTTATTTTTTATATACACTACCTGTTATTTGGCCCCAGATGCGCTGCTAATAAAATAATAAATAGATGCGGACATGGGGTGTTTCACACCTGCGAAGTAGACGTGAGGGTGAATTTCTCCTACCTCTTACACTCGTCTTTTCACCCCTTACAATACCTTGGCGTACATTACATGCAGCGTGGTTATTTCTCCAGGGAGTTTTATCACGTGAATGCGCAAGGGCCTCACTCCTTACGCACATTTACGCGCCCACTGGAATCACTTATTCTCTTCCCATTCTACTACCACAAACTTATACCGTTTCCTATTCAGTAAAACAGCTCAAAATTAACTTCAAAGCGAACAAAGAAATTGCAGAAAGACAGACAATATTATTCTCTGTTTGATATCATTTTATATTTTATTTTATATATTTTTTTTATTTATAGTTTATTTATAGTTAATTATAGTTTTATTTTATATTATTAAGCCTTGTGTATGATACAGAAAAATAATTGTTTATAAACTGATAGTAATTATAAATTACTAAATTATAAAATTCGCGTTTATTTAAAATTATCAACTTTAGTAAGGACATTTAAAAAAAGTGTAGAAATTGAAACTTCACTTTTTACTTTGGTGGAATTGAAGATTCGAATAGGGATAGGTGGTTCAAAAATCGAAAGAATTGCTTCTAAAGATGATGCTATAGTGAGTAGTGTATGTGTGAAAACGTATAGGTATAAATAAAAGTGGAGGTTGCAAAAGCTGTGTATGTGTTATACTCGGGGCGCTCACGGCACCCACGGGACTTCCGAGAAACTTTCCTGAGCAAAGGCTCTGGAAGAAATTCTTACGATGCGCAAACTTTTCCGCAAGGAATCATACTTTATGGCTTGCAACTATCCCTGGCTGTATCCACCATTCGTCCCGCCACTTCAAAGCAGCGGTCTTAAAGAACAAAAACTCGTCTTGAAAAATTTAATTGTTTTCCTTGTCTGTGAATTGACTGTTTCCGCACGTCAATTTTTACATTTTACATGTTTCTCATTTGTTCTTACTTAGATTCAAGGTATGCCTACTTGTGGCCGTTCGTTAACTCGAAGACACGCCTACAAGTGGGATTTAGTAATGTTAAAGACACGCCTACATGTGGGCGTTACTTATCTCAAAAACACTCCTACTTCTGGGCGTTAGTTAATTCAAAGTCACGCCTACATGTGGGCGTTACTAATGTCAAAGACACGCCTACTTCTGGGCGTTAGTTAATTCGAATACACGCCTACATGTGGGCGTTACTTATCTCAAAAACACCCCTACTTATGGGCGTTAGTTAATTCGAAGTCACGCCGACATGTGGGCGTTACTAATGTCAAAGACGCGCCTACTTCTAGGCGTTTGTTAATTCGAATACACGCCTACATGTGGGCGTTACTTATATCAGTGGCACGCCTACTTCTGGGCGTTAGTTAATTCGAATACACGCCTACATGTGGGCGTTACTTATCTCAAAAACACTCCTACTTCTGGGCGTTAGTTAATTCGAATACATGTCAACATGTGGGCGTTACTAATGTCATAGACACACCTACATGTGGGCGTTACTAATATCAAAAACACTCCTACTTCTGGGCGTTAGTTAATTCGAAGTGACGCCTACATGTGGGCGTTACTAATATCAAAGACGCGCCTACTTCTAGGCGTTAGTTTATTCGAATACACGCCTACATGTGGGCGTTACTAATGTCAAAGACACGCCTATATGTGGACGTTACTTATATCAAAAACACTCCTACTTCTGGGCGTTAGTTAATTCGAAGTCACGCCTGCGTGTGGGCTTTACTAATGTCAAAGACGCGTCTACTTCTGGGCGTTAGTTAATTCGAGTACACAACTCGAAGACACGCTTACTTATGGGCGTTGCTTAGCTTGAATACACACCTACTTATGGGAGTCATTTAACTCAGGGTTATTTTTAGACAACCAAATGATAAGAGTACTTGTGGGTGCTCTTAAAAGACACGCCTTCATAAGTGCGCTACTTGTGACAAAAATCGCCCACTTAATGATACGTCGACTTATGGGCGTTACTTATTTTAAAATCATGCCCACCCGTAGGTGTTACCTACACCATGCTCCACCCTTTAAAAAACAACATTCACGTCGAAATTCTAAGTGATACATCTTTTTATTAACTCTGCTTATCTCAAAATCAAACACAGTCATGGGCGTTGCTAATTCTATGCCCCTCCCACATGAAGGAAACCCCCAATTTAAAGATACGGGTGTTTCTTGACTTAAAATTGTAAATACATTCAGGTTTTGTCTATGTCTATCTCAAAGTATATATTATACTTGTAGGTGTTGTGTTATCAATTTAATTTAAATTTACGACTATTTATGGGCATGTTGATGATTACGAGCAACATCCTATTGAAAGAAACGCCCACTTTTTGTACTGACAAAAATATACATCCTTGCACAAATATCACTTTTGACAGTTAATTATGCTCTGTAGTCACTAAAATAATAGTCACAAATTCGCAGTAATCACGTGTAATTGTCAAACATATGCAGTAGTCACCTATAATCCTATGTAGTAGATGTCTATGAAAATTAAACTTGCGCAGTAGTCACCTTTGTCTGGTACACTTGCGCAGTAGTCACCTATGACTGATACACTTACGCAGTAGTCACCTTTGTCTGGTACACTTGCGCAGTAGTCACCTATGACTGATACACTTGCGCAGTAGTCACCTATGACTGGTACACTTGCGCAGTAGTCACCTATGACTGGTACACTTGCGCAGTAGTCACCTATGACAAGTACACCTGCGCAGTAGTTACTTCCGACATGTAAACCTGCGCAATAGTCACCTATGATAGGTTCACTTGCGCAGTTATCACCTAAAACACGTGCGCAGTAAAAAGATATGGAAACTAAACATGCGCAATGGTTACAGATAACTTTATTTCATGATCTTATAATAATAGATGCCTAAAATTGTTGTCAACTAAAAAAACCACTAGTATCATGCATCGATTGAAACATCCGCGTGTTTAAATTAGATTTAATATAAATCTAAGATCCCAGATTTAGAAAAAAGTGTTTTGAGTTCATAAACAGTTATTTCATAAATTAAGCTAGTATTTTAATTAAATAATATTAGTATTTCTATTTACTGCAAATTTCTGGTATTTACCAGAAGTATACCAGAATCTAGAAGTACTAGATAAATTTAGAAGAGATGTAATTCAGTAAGTGTTTGGAAATATCGCTTTAGTTTTAGGGTTTTGTGCTTTGTCTTATAGTTTTAGGGTAAGATAGAACAGAGCTATCTTCGATGAGTGAAAGCAGGAGCATGTAAGCCGGTTAAACCGGGTGCTACGATTTACTCAATTTGGAGTGTACTTAATTCAGCCTAGATAACCGTGCGGTCACAAATAGTGTACTCTATAAGCAGGCAGCGTACAGGACACGGAGGCCCATTAAATTAATCCTAGCGAAGCTGAGAGCTCGGTAATCATCATTATACTGACCCGACCGGATTATTACGTTTTCCGACACACTTGGGTGCCTGTTATAGTTCGCAGGCCACACGTGATCGCCCATTTACGTTTATGGGAAGCTGCATTATGTTGAGCTCCTACACTCTTTACCACTAACCTTTCATGATACTTCATTTTCGAAATTGCCAAATTTATAGCACAATGACAAACGACACGGAAAAATAGAATGGGAATTTCATTTCTAAAGGAAAAGACCATCTTTCTAAATATTCCATTCTATTTCTTGTGCATTTTATTTCTGGTTTCGTTTAGTTTTTTTGGGGGTACTTTTTTAGCTCTTTTTTTCAAAATTTGTAATATTTGTAAGATTGGGACATTTTTAGAATCATTTTCTCATTGTATTTTTTAGGAGTTATGCTTATTGAGAAATTGAAATACAAAACGTATGAGAGTTAACTGGATATAGCTTCGGGGAGTGTAAAGAGTACGTATGTATAACTTGAACTACAAGAGTTTCATAAGGAGCGAGGATCAAAAAGACAGACGTATACGCACGTAGGAATGTTCTGTACGATAAAATCTACCGACCTACACCTCTTCAAAAGTAAAGTCCTTTCGTGAAGCCGCCACTCGTTGATCCTATTTATGAAAAACTCTCAACGAGTCCGTGAAACGTTACCAGAAAGTAAAAAAAGTCCTTCAAATGTTTCACGGTACTTGTACATTTAATGGAATTTGTTTGGAGAACCTCAAATCTAGCCTTAGGTATACACGAAGTGCGATTTTATTTCATGAATTTCAGTTTTTAATTTTTCCATTATAGATTTTAAAAAAATGTAAATATTTGATCATCTTTGCGCACTGTAATAATAATGCATCGCTTGATCGTTTAATGAACTTTCTAGCTCAATTCTATCGAAAGTTATTCACATTTTAAAAATCGAAAATTTAAAAAACTATATATATTTTCCATACATTTTTTTGCATTTTTGTTATAACGTTTGAATATAAATATTTAATTTTCTTAACGTATTAAAAACGCATCGATTGATTTTTTAACGAATCTTTTAACTTGATTATATCCAAAGTTATACACTTTTAAAGAAACAAAAAATTTCAAATTACACAATTTTTTAAATAATTTTGTTTTAAATTTTAGTTTTTAATTTTATTTTAGATTTTTACTTTAATATTTTTTAAATATTAAATATTAAATATTTTTAAATATTAAAATATTATGCCTTAAAAATGTAACTTTTAAGCTATTATCGAACATTATATTATTATTAAATCTGCAGTTATTTTTTAAATATTCAAAACGAAATTTAAATTATTGTTCAAACAAATGCATCTTTATTTTTTTACAATTGTCAGAATAATATAAAATAGGAAAAAGCAGATATTTTTCTTTTCATATCAGCTATATTCATCGATACTCCAAGTGATATCGTTCCATTCGATCAAAAAATGACGTCTGCTATTATTAATCAAGAGCACAAATCAATTTAAAAATCTCTTTATCTTCGATTTCAATTTTTTTTCTTTTTCTTCTCTTGTTTTTCTTGTTATTTTCATTGCGAACACATTTTTTTAACTTCAAATTAAATTTTAATCTTATAAATAAAAATACGATTTGCATTACAAATTTTATTTTTTGCTTCCTCACAGAAAGCATTGTAATCGTGAAAATGTTCGATTTTCCAAAAATTAAGTTTTTTCATAAAAACTGTTTCAAAAACTGTTCCAAACTTTTGCAAAAAAAAATTCTCTGTGAGGAAGCAAAATGATCATAAAATGGACATCATTTTCCACTTGTTTTATTTTATTGATCATAAAAGCCAGCCATAATTTAATTATAATATGTGTGAATAAAATCAATATTGAAATTTTCTTCTCTTTTCTTAAAATTTAAATTTTTACAATTTTAACGTCTTTGACTCAAATCAGTATTAATCAGTATTAATTTTTTTAAAAATATCAAAAGAAATATAAAAACAAATGTAAAAAAATCGCTCATTTTGAATACACTCTCATTATTGATGAGAATGTAAAAAATGTAACAATCTTTCAATTGTAAGAAAAAAACTGAGCAGATTAAACTTTAAAATTAAAGGGCGCGAGAAGCGCGCGGGGGGGCTGAGCCCCCCGCCCCATTGTGTATGTATTAATTATTTTAACTCTAGTCAATTTACTAATGACATCTGTTGCACAAATGGGTCACTTTTACATTAGACGCGCGCATTGAAGAGGAAACTTCCTAATGTCTGTAGCGAGAACTTTTAACGATCCCGTTTAATTACAAGGACTCTAAGCAATTGTGGTTTCGAGTGCAATAAGATGCGACCGTGGCAATCTGCCACCGAAAAAATTGAAACCTCAGAATCTCGATATAACTGTCTTGCAACATCAGACAACTCGACATTACAATATCTATAAGTGTGATTCCCATTTAAGCATCACCCACGCGTCAACCACAAGAAGGCTCTTTACAACTAATTGAATTCATGTCTCTGAAAATATCGTTGCCATTCATAGATTCTAGAAAGAGTGCTCTTTTCACTTTTTAATTAGTGAAACTTGTCTGTAAACGACTCCGTGAAAATGAACTTGCAAATGTAATACTAAAATAATATTAAATTCGGGAATATTAAATTCAAGACTAGAAGTCACACTTCAGGATACTGAGCATCCAAATAAGAACTCGATAATTTGTGCCAGACTTTGATTTTTTATTGAATTTATTTTTCAACTAACATAACTTAATTATTCTTGATTTAATCTAATTTTGATCTTATTTTGGGGTTATGTTACCCAGACTGTGTCAATTTTGGTCTTTGATTATGTTGAATCTACACTACCAACTTGACAAACTGATAAATTAAAAATTGTAAATAAACATGAAATTAATTATCTTGTATTCAAATCATATGCACGAGTACTGATTGTCGTCGGAGAACTTTTCGAAAGACAGTGAAGCTGTCCGAGGAGCTGTCAAATCATCCTCACGGAAAAATTTAGTTTATTGAATTTTACAAAACTTTTTAGTATTCTTGGATATGTCAATTCACAAAATTAATATTATATGATGTACAGAGCAGTTTTGTAAAATCTAAGAGAATTTGGCTAGCAAGTACTAAACTGGTTACAACATTTCTATATAATTTTCTAAGTTGTCCTGAAATATTCGTAGATTTTACAAAACTGCTCTGTACATCATATAAATGAACTATAAATTTTTCCGTGCTGATCTTGTTATTCATCTGTCAAAATAATCGTCCATCTTTGAATTTTATTACATATTTGCAATTGACTGAAAGCTTAAAAACTTTTAAAATCTTTTATCTTCAGCTTTGTCTCGAATCCTTTAATATAATTTTTCAATTGAATTTGTATCGAAGAAATTAAATTTCTATTCATTTTTATACATAATTTGATATATTAACTATAGAATTACGAAAACAATGAGAAGTTTCAAATTCACTATATTATACGTAATTTAATCTTCATTTGGTCCTTTGTTTAAATCAAATTAAAATCAAACATGATCTCACTTTGAGTTGAAATTAGATTAAATGTAGAATTAATTTGTATGTATATAATTAAATCCTAATTAAAGCGATTTTCATGAGCTAATATGCGCATCTATTTTCTTCATATACTAAAAGGTTATTCCGTAACAAAGTGTTTCCTTCAAATAACATGATTTTAATTGCGTTTCTATTATTAAACTGACACAATTTATAATAAATATAATTCAAAATCTACATGCCTAATCAACATAAGTTTAAACTTTAATCAAGATTATTTGATAAGTTCAACAGAACCGAAGTTATGTTATGTATAACCAATAGTTATCTAAATATTGCCAAATACAAGCTCAAATATTACAATTAAGTTTTACTGGTAAAAATAAATATGTAGGTCAAAAGACTTTTGGGAGCATAATTTTCTACAAATTTTGACTTCTTAGACAATCAGTTAAAATCTTATGGTTGTTTTTTCGTATTTGAGTATGGTACAATCATGCAATGAATTTTGAAAGTTTATAGTAGTGCAATCGACTTTTAGTCAGACATTTATATTTTATAGTTTAATTTAACCCAAATCAAAAATGTTCGATGTTTCTTTACGCATAATTTCATGCGTGTATAGTTGCAAAACACAAGTGGAACTCTATTTCTTATAGCGAATGAATAAATTTTATACGACATAAATTCTTTACAAATTAAAAACAAGCGTGTATAATAATAACCCCCACTATGGCAATTTTAATTTTAACACTTAAAACATTTGCTGACTGAGTGAGATAATAATGAGGTAAATAAAAGCGAGTAGGGTGGCGATGAAATATTCCAAATTAGCATAGTCCGTTGTGCAATTATTCGCTCGTAAAACATGCATACATTAAAGAATTACGACGGAGGCTTTTCATGAAAAATAAGAAAATTTTAATACCAATTCTGAAAGAATTAGCGAAACATAAGAGCAATTACTCCTCTTCAGGTGAACATCATAGAAATTAAAGCTTCGTGTATGTTACATTTCGTCTTTGATAATATATATATATATACCTATATGTATATTTGGACCTAAAAAATATAAATCGAAGATTGACATTTCGGATGGTAATTGAAAGAGGATATGATTAATATTTAATAAGCGTTTAGAAACACTGGTTAGAGACTAAAGACGAAAAAAAGTGGAGGAAATAAATAAAAATTGATAGTTGAAATGGACCAAAAAAAGAAAGAAGAGATGAAAAGAAGTGGAGGAAGAAGACAAGAAGATAAACTAGAAGGAAAATGAGAGTGAAAAGAAAAAATAGACAGATAAGAACAAAAATTAAAAAACGAATGATAAAAGTAAGTAAAATAGGGAAACAATTAGGAAAAAATAAAAAATAACATGGAGATCATAAGAAAAAATGGAGGACAAGAAGACAAGACAGAAATAATGAATAATGAAAAAGAAACAAAAGCAAATTTTTGGAAAACAAGAAAAACAAAAAAACTTTTTAAAAATATAAACAAACAAGGTGAAGAAGAAAAATAGTTAGAAGGAGAAGAAAAAGAAGAACGAAGCGGAGGGGGAGGAAAAAGATGGAAAACAAGAAAAACAAAACTTTAACTGTGAAAAAGCAAAAAGAGAAGAACTCTTACGAGGAAGCAAATAGACATGAAAAAGGCATAAATAAAAGAGAGGAGAACAATTAAATAGAGGAAGATTAAAAACAATAGAGGAAGAATAAAAACAATAGAGGAAGAATAAAAACATTAGAGGAAGAATAAAAACAATAGAGGAAGAGTAAAAACAATAGAGGAAGAATAAGAACAAGAAAAAAGAGATTAACAACAAGAAAAATGAACAAGATAACAAAAATTAATAAAAGATACAAGAAGAACAAGAAGATAAAGGAGAACATGAAGAAAATGAACGACAATAAACAGAAGAAAGAATAATTAAAAAAACAAGAGCAAGAAACAAAATGAAAGAACAAGAAAAAAATGCAGAAAAAGCAGAGTCGAATCTTAAAAGAGACAGGGACCCATGTAGTGTTTTATGAACATAAGAAGTGTCGAAGAGGCAAAAACTAAAGTAACCAGCTTGACCACGTGGGAGGGCAGACGCCACGTGTTGCAATGTATCATAGCCATTCACACATATGTACTTCACACATTTTCACCAAACTCACTCCTATGCACCAACTGTCATTGATTTCAGCACGCCCGCCATAATACAATTTACTAATCGGAAATTGAATTACTCTACGAAATAAAAAAATCAAAATCAATTGCCCTTGTATCCCGATAATTATACAATACAGAATTCCCATTTGTCCGAAATTCATTTATGTTCTAAAACATTCTGCAACTTTTACTCTTGTTCCTAACGTAATAAAAATATTTTCAAAATGTTCGAGGAACGTCTTCTGTCTTGAACATTGTACAAAGAAGTTCTAAAATTCTAAAAACATTTCGAAACTTTTTTAAAGAATTCTATAAACGTTACTTGTTAAGGGAGATTACAGAATTGTTCAGTATTAAAACACAAATAATTTACATCTCTTTTTGCTTCCTCATAGGGAAGCATTGTTTTTATAATGTTGTGCTAGAAAAAAGAGTCCCCTCACGAACAGAGTGACACTAAAAAATAGTACATTTCGTAACAAGTGTGAAAAGTAGGCGATTTTGGAACGAGCACAATTTTTTGCAACTCGAAGACGAGTTGCAAAAACTTGGTGCGAATTTCAAAAGGCCTTTCACACGAGTTACGAACGATACTTTTTATAACAAAGTTATAAAAACGGCGTGATTTGTGACTCTGACGATGAGTAGAAAACGAAAAGGGAGTTTTCTACTTATTGTCAGAGTTACAATTCATGCTGTTTTTTGAACTGAGTTATAAAAAAAATCATTTCCCACATTTTTGGAAAATTGTGTTTCTGAACTTTTTTTTGCATTTTCTTTTTTTTATTCGTGAAACAAATTTCTTTACTATTTTACGTACAGAATATAGAAATTTGAATACTTTTAAAAATATGTTAAAACAACCGTATATTGAAAACAACTGCAAAAATCACGACAGATCAAGTCCAAGATGCGACAGATTAGTTATTAATAAAAACACAGTATTTACCATGGATCGTCATATATTGTAAAATTGATAAAAAATAAATAATTACAAATGAGAAACAAATTAAATAAAACGCGACACTCATACATTCACACACGGTAAATTATAATATAATTACAAAATAAATAAATAAATAGAACATTTGACATCAGATAACATAAACAGAAATATATAGATACATATAAAAATCAGCAATACACAATCCCATTATGATAAAACATAAATAAATAAATAAACAAATAATTAAGACACTTATCGGTTCTTTTCTCCAGGTTTTCGAGTTGAGTTTGCGATGAGAGTAAGTGGAAATGGGAAACAAGGCGGAGATTTGAGAATAATTAATGTTAGATAAAATCTGGTTTCAACTCAGTCTCCATCAATGAACCTCTTGTCTCATCTTTTAGATAAATATATATAGTATCCAAAAAGGTGTACACCAAAAAAGCCGTTCCCTCACACTCGCTATTCTCAAGCTCCAATGGAATGGAAATCACATTCCATGGCCACAACAAATCGCCACTCTAGTTAACAAATTATAAAATAAAAATCAATACTACACTATTCTTTTTACCATTTTAAATTCCACTATATAAATTAATTCAGAACAATAAAATAAAAGCTATACCTCTGAGCTGCCGGCGATACGCAGAGGGGTGGAGAAAACACTTTTGTTTTTAGTTACAACCGATAAGAGTGAATTTCGCGAGGCGAGGATCGGACTTTTATTAATCGGTAAAATCCCACCCCCCTCGATATCAATCCCCACACTATGTCCCAAAAATTCACCCGCTCATCGCCAAACTCAAAGCTCGACTATTGATCCGTTACATTCGATTCGGAGTAAAAAAACGCGAATTTAAAAGAATCTCCCAAACACTACACTTTTTTGGATCAATTTGTTTTTAATAAAATTTGCATCAATGTGTATATTACAAAAAATTATCTCGGATTCATTTGCTGACTTGACTGGGTTCCTGAAATTTTTTTCTAATTTTCTATTTTTTATTTAATTCGGCATAAAAGAACACGAATCTAAAAGTACCTCCCAAACACTACACTTTTCTGGGTCAGTTTTTTTTAAATAAAATTTGTATCAATGTGTATATTATAAGAAATCATCTCGAATTCATTTGCTACATTGATTGGGTTCCTGAAATTTTTTTGCGACGTTTCGCAAGGTAATGAGAAGCCAAATTGAGCAAGTAAGTGAGGTGCGTTTAATTTATGGTTAATGACGTTATATACAAAAGTACATTTGGCTATTGATCGCTCATCTATTTTGAATAAAATCTAAAAAATCAAGAGTCGTATGTTGATGCAATAATTCTACCCCAAAGTCCCTAAAAACTCAGAACATAACAAATATTAAAATGGTTGTTGTACATTTTATGGGATGTGTAAGACAAGTATAAAAAATAGAAAGAAAGACAGTGAACTCGTCTATTTTGTGGACGACAAAAAGCCAGGGGACCAACAATTGGAAAACCTTGCTTGTCGGGGTGAAAGGATGGGCGGGGAAGAGGTGGCAAAAGAGACGCGAAAGTGCTGTTCGAGGAATCCTATTTCCCATGATCCCTTGGCTGCCATACGAGCCACAATACTCCGTCTTTCTCTCTGCACTGCGGTAATCATAATTACACCTACGGGTGTCTTCTTATCACAGAACCGATCCCACAACGTTTCACCACCCTGAATATCGCAAACTGACCTCCTTCGTCTTTGCAACTTCTTCTCAACATTTTTTATTTGTTGACCTCAGAAAAAATTTTAAAACAATCGGTACTGAAATAACCAATCAGATTTTCATAAAACTTAAATTTAATCTCGATTATTCTTTGTAAAATAAAAACCAGTATACCGGATGTAGAAATTTTTACAGGCAAGCAATTATGAAGTTTTTTCAAAATTCTCTACTGCTCGAAGTTGTTGAACAAAGTTGTTGACTCAGAGTTTGTTGTTTCAAAGGTGAAAATTTTAAAATTGTTCAAAATAAAATTTTATCGTTTGTTTGTTGTTTCAAAATTTTCATCATCAGGGTCCAACAGTCTTGACTAGAATCCAAGCGTGTGCCCTTTTAAGATCCGAATCCTGAGTTACAAAAACTTATGTAAATAGTTTTTGAAAAATCTTTTGCGCAAAGTTTTTGAAAAGTTGAGTTAAAAACACAATTTTTTTCCTTTTCGCCATTAGAATAAAATGTGGAGGATTTTTTCTTTTTTTTAGGTCACTACCCTCTACAGACAATGGACAGACTTATGGACCTTACAGACTTATGGACAACCCTAAGTAATTAATTTGAGGTTATTTTTAAGAAATTCTTTTAAAAAATTCTGTAACAAGATGGCTATTTAAAGTTCTTGATTTTTAAATCGACCTTGAAATTACAAAGTTCGAGGGACGCGTGGGTTGAATGAATAAATGGTTCCAAGATCTTAACCCTCGTATTGTTTCCGCGTGGGAGAAGTGGTTGTAACTGTTTCCGGATCTACACCTCTCTCATATTCGTCCACTTTATCTCTTATAATTTTTGCATTTGACGAGAAATAGCAACTTGTTGGAAAACAATGAAATGAAAAATATTTAAAAATTGACATTTTTCATACGATTTTCATATGATTTGATAAAAGAATTTTAATCATGCTAATTATTCCTATATATCTATTGTAACCAGATTTTATTTACTTTATCATTATTCTCAATTAGTTCCTGATTACTTAGCTCATTTTAGTAATATTAACACCTAGGTCTTGAACTCCAAGTTATTTAATTTTAAGAAACGGGAAAATAACTAAACCCGATGATCAAATATTAATTTAACTTTAATCTACTTTAAATTTTTGCCAAACTAACTCATTATTTTAAAACACAAAAGTTGGAGAGCGTCGGAGTAAGAAAAAACACATGTATTTTACGTATTTTAATTAATTACAAGACAACTTCATTATAATAGTCAAATTAGTCATAATTTTCTAATATTCGGCCACAAGGCCGAAGAAACCAGAACGCATTAAGCATTTGAGCACTGAATTTTCTGAAATAAAATATAATTAGGTGGAGACGACTCCACCTTAAACAAAAATGGTTTACAAAAGATTGGAGCTCACCTGTCGGCAATTGCTCCCGAAAACACTAAGTTTACATTTTAAAATTTAATTTTAAGAAAACAATAACTAAATAAGAGGTGCACTTCGTGCGATCACCAGACTAGAAGTGACGCGAGACAGCTGACAGGCGTCTCGTCGTCAACGAACAGTGTAGAGTGAAAATGCGCAAGCGCGTCGACTTGATAAACTTAATGTTTTCTATATCGACCGCTGATCACGATTTATCGGTAGATGATGGCCGATTCAGTTAGATGGCGCAAGTGCGCCCACTACTTGTTCAGTTTGATGGCGCTAGTGCGCCTTCACAGTTCAAAATGGCGGATTGTTTTGACAGGTGGGCAATCACAATACAACGTCTCTAGAAAATGCCGGAGACCACGACGAATTCGGGACTCACATCCGAATTCGGCATCCGGTCGAAGTCCCACGATGACCAAAGATGATGTTCACGAGCTCTCGATGTTGACCAGTGAAGCATTCAGAAACTCCAGGGACCGTCGATTATGACAGCTCCGCTCTCTCTCACAAATTCGTCGAAGATAATCATTGCTCGCGCGTGTAAATAGAATTTAAATAATTAGTTACGAATTTATTTTAGTTTTAGTTTGTCCGTTTGA
>WNHD01001911.1:0-27360 GCA_011057455.1 Ganaspis sp. Gsp50
AAGTATGTTTTAGATGTTTTGATAGATTTTTAAATATTTCAAAGTAATTTTAAGTATTTTGAAGTATTTTGAAGTATTAGGAGGTATCTAGAAATATTTGAAGTAATTTTAAATATTTTGAATTATTGGGATGTATTTGGGAATATTTTGAAGTTTCTTGAAGTAGTCTGAAGTATTATTGTTGAAAAATTATAAAAAAAACTTATTGAATAATAGGGGGAAAGGGGGAAAAATACATGACTTTAGGTGTTAAGGGAATTTTCTTAAGAAAAGGGGAAAATAAGGGGATTAGGTAAAAAAAGGACGAACTGTGATCCCTGCAATAAATTCCCTGATATTCATAAAAATTCCCTAGTATTTCCTCGTTTTCCAGGTACTGCAGACACCCTGAGTGTAATAAAAATTTTCAAAAAATTGTAATGGCAACGTAAAAGAGTGTCAATAGTAGCTTTTTTCTTAAAATAGTAGTAAAAAGTGTCATCATTTTAAAAAAAGTGTCAAAAAGTGTCAATAGTGGGGTGAGTCCAAAGCCTGTATAAACCATCTTTCTAAATCATGTTAATTAAAATGTCAATAAAATAAAACTAAAAAGCTCGAAATTCTCAAAATTCAAGATCAATTAAGTCGCAAAAGTTTCATAATTTACAATTATTTTTAAAATTCAATATTATTTCTAAAAAGCTTAAAAGAAAAGGATAACTTTTTAAATTTTAAAAATTCTTAAAAGAATAAAATAATTTAAAAGAATAAAATAATTCAAAAGAATAAAATAATTTAAAAGAATAAGATAATTTTTTAAATTTTCATTGTTTTACGACTCATAATTATCTTTATGTCAAAATTTGTATTTTTGTAATTTGTAAATTTGTAAAAGTAGTCACTATAGCGACTACTTTTTCTTCTTTAAAAAAATTATAAATTAAATTACCTTGTCGTAGCCAATGTGAGGATTAAGGGCAGTAACGAGCATAAGACTTTCGTTCATAATTTTCTTGATATTGTCCGTGTTCGCTTCAATTCCCACGACACAATTTTTCGTGAAGGCAGCAGAAGCATCGCCGAGTAATCGAGCGGATCTCAAGGTGTTGGCCACAATTACTGGTTTGAAGACGTTCAATTCGAAATGTCCATTACTTCCGCCGACAGTAGTTGCTACATTATTTCCCATAACTTGTGCGCAAACCATCGTTATAGCTTCACACTGTGTTGGATTCACTTTTCCGGGCATAATCGAACTTCCGGGCTCATTTTCAGGAAGAGACAATTCACCAAGACCACATCGTGGACCACTTCCCAGGAATCGAATGTCGTTGGCAATCTGCAATTCAAATTGAAAATGTTAATTTCTTCATTGAAATACATATAATAACTTTATTTACTATGATAACTTAAAATGGAAAATTTGGATTTTTTTTGGATCAATACGAATTTCAAAAAATTGTAATTTAAATTTAAATGTAATTGAATGTGATTTAATTTTTGAATTAAATTAATGTAATAATTTGTAATTGTTTGTATTTTTAATTTTACGAATTAAAAAAAATTGTACATGAATTTTAAAAAATTGTAATTTAAATTTAAATGTGATTGAATGTGATTTAATTTGTCAATTAAATTAATGTAATAATTAATTAATGTAATAATTAATTAATGAAATAATTAATTAATGTAATAATTAATGTAATAATTTGTAATTGTTTGTATTTTTAATTTACGAATTAAAAAAAATTCAGTTTTTACGTTTCTACAAATTTGATTGTGTTTCTGAACTGTTTTTTGAATCTTCTTTTTCTATTTGATTCAGTATAAAAAACAGTACCTAAGAAACACCACACTTTTCCGGATCCATTTCTTTTTTTTTTTTAATAAAATAAATTTAATTTTAAAATAAATTAAAAAAAAATAATTAACAAAAAAATAAAATAATAAAAATAAAATTAAAAAAAATTTTAAAAAAATTAAAAAAAAATTTAATAAAAGAAAATAAAATAAAAATAAACTTTTAATGAAATAAAATTTAATAAAATACGCATCGATGTATATTTTAAAAAAAAGCATGCTTAACTTCTCTGCTAATTGCATTGAAAATAAATGAAAAGTGTATTTTTTTCTTTCTTTTATAAAAAAGAGAGAATAAAAATTAAAACTTATAAATTAATGATTCATGTCAAATATCAGCTTTTTGAAAAAATTGATTTATAAATTCTTTTTCGTATTAAATTTTCATTTTAAGCCAGTATTTGAGTAAAATACATTAAAAAGAAATGAAAGAAGTGTCTTTTTTTTCTTTCATTGAAAACAAGATATTTGCCACGAATTATTAATTTTTAAGTCTTCTTTTCTGCCTCTTTATTTAATAAAAAAAAAAAAGAAAAAAAAACACTTCTTTTATTTGTTTTCAATGTTTTTTTTTACTGAAATACTGGCTTTAAATCAAAACTTAATATGAACAAAATTTCAAAATCAATTTTTTTTCAAAAAGCTCTAGATAAAATATTTCGTTCTGCGATTTTTTTAATCTAAAAACAAAGTGCTTTCAGAATCCGCAAGAAAATTTGAAGTGTTTTGACCTTTGGTTTACATTTTTTCAGGGGCACCGTGACACGCAATTTGAATATAATTTAATTTATAATTGAATTTAAATTAATTTAGATGTAATTGAATTTAAATTAATTTATAATTGAATTTAAATTAATTTATAATTGAATTTAAATTAATTTATAATTGAATTTAAATTAATTTATAATTGAATTTAAAATACTTTATAATTGAATTTAAATTAATTTACCTATAATCGAATTAATTTTAATTATTCTAACATTTTCATATCAATAAGAATTGTTTAATATACCTATTGATAGTTTTTTTTAAATTAAAAAAAAAAGAAATCTACTTTTTTTGCATTTCGTTTGTTTTTTGTCAATTTACTTAAAAGGAGAAAATCGTTTTCATTAAAAAAGAAAAAGAATGAAGTGTGCTGAATCTGGAACATAGATTAATTAGTTTATAATACAATTTGAGATTCTTAAGCTAAATTTTAATAGAAAGGAAACTATGAATATGAAATATGCCTAATTAACGAATATTTTCATTTTGGAAATATTAATGCAAGAGAAGAAAACACAAGTCATTAAATATGTTTACCATCAAATCACTTGAATCATCAACTGAAGAATTAATTTCTCAAAATTCAGTATTCTATAAAATTCATTCAAAGAAAGAAATAACACTCAAAGTGCCAATAATCAAAGAGAAAATTCGTCAACGAGAAATTGAGGATTAAAAAGGTTAGAATTTGCAAAAATGAAAAAACGACGAAAAATATGAAAATAGAAATTGAAAGAATGAAAAAAAGCAAAATAAGAAAATAGAAATTGAAAAAATGAATGGAAAAGAAAAATAAGAAAGTGTAAATTGGAAAAATGAAATTTAAAAGAAAAACTAGAAAATAGAAACAGAAAAAATGAAATTTAAAAGAAAAATTAGAAAATAGAAATAGAAATAGAAAAAATGAAATTTGAAAAAAAAATTTGAAAATAGAAACAGAAAAAATGAAAATTAAAAGAAAAATTAGAAAATAGAAATTGAAAAAATTTCAATAGAATAATTTAAATTAATAATTTAAATCTAAAAAATAAGAAAGTGTAAATTGGAAAAATGAAATTTAAAAGAAAAATCAGAAAATAGAAATAGAAAAAATGAAATTTAAAAGAAAAATTAGAAAATAGAAACAGAAAAAATGAAATTTAAAAGAAAAATTAGAAAATAGAAATTGAAAAAATGAAATTGGAAAGAAAAATTAGAAAATAGAATTATAGAAAAAGAAAAAAAAGAAAAAAAAGAAAAATAAGAAAAAAATAAGAAAAAAATAAGAAAAAAATAAGAAAAAAAGATATGATAAAAAAATAAATAAAAATAATTGTTAATAATGAACTCTTTTAAATAATTAATCGAATGTCTGCAATATTATTTACATTTACTGTTTGTTGTTTACATTAGTTTGTTTATTATATTTCATTCACATTCCAATTATTTGGAGTTATTTATTACATTTATTAAAAGCTATTTAAATTTTCTTTTCATAATTAATTGAAATTTTCAAATTATTTGGATTTATTTATTACATTTATTAAAAGCTATTTAAATTTTCTTTTCATAATTAATTGAAATTTTCAAATTATTTAGATTTACTAATCAAAAGCTATTTAAATTTTCTTATCATAATTAATTGAAATTTTCAAATTAGGTATTTAGATTTATTAATCAAAAGCTATTTAAATTTTCTTTTCATAATTAACTGAAATTTTCAAATTATTTAGATTTACTAATCAAAGGCTATTTAAAATTTCTTTTCATAATTAACTGAAATTTTCAAATTATTTAGATTTACTAATCAAAAGCTATTTGAATTTTCTTTTCGTAATTGAAATTTTCACCTTCTATTCAAATTTTTGTTTAATACATCTACTAATTACGTATTCCATAATCTAATTCAATTTCTTTTAAATTTCAGATTTTTAAAGTTCACATTTTTAAAGTTCACATTTTTAAAGTTCACATTTCCGAATTTACAATCCCAAATTCATGTTCTCTAATTTGCATTCATCCACAAATGACAAATTTTCACAAAGACGGAAAATTTTCGCAAAATGTAAATAAAAATGTAAATAAAAAATTGTCGCAAAAGTGGCAAATTAAAAATCTCTCTTTTCTAGGTGTTTGAAACATTGAAAATAAAAATCTAGAAAATGCCAGGGCTGATTGATCCGAGAATAAATGCGCCTGGATACAGAAGAAGTTTTGATGGATTCGAGCCTGGTGAAGGACTGGTAGTGTATGAAGCACATTTTTTGTGGGAGGCGTCAATAAATGAGCCTAATCGTATAGAGAATTTTATATACGGTAGGATGCAACCTATAAGAAGAGCACGAGTTCCTCAAAATCTTCCGGTTCCCCACTGGCATTACGCGAGATCTCTGGGACAAGCTGCAGGTCGAAATCAAGTTTCAGGACAAAATCAGGTTCAGGATGAACTTTCAAGATTGCAAATGGAGCAACATTTCAGAGCAGAAGCACGCCAATTCTCTAGTCAAAGACGAATTCAAAAATCTTTTGAAGAAACGGAAGAAAATGTTGATCGATGAAAAGAGTCAATGTCTTGTTTTCTGGTACGTCGATTCTAAATTGATTTTCGATTAAACAAGCGATTAGTATTTTTAGTTTTTTCAATAGTCGGGATTATTATTTAGAATAAGGAATTTTATTTAGAATAAAAAATATTTAGAAAAGGAATATGATTTAGAAAAATGAATTTTATTTAGAATAAGAAATATTATTTAGAAAAAGGAATATTATTTAGAAAAAGGAATATTATTTAGAAAAAAGAATATTATTTAGAAAACGGAATATTATTTAGAAAAAGGAATTTTATTTAGAAAAAGAAATATCACTTAGAATAAGGAATATTATTTTTGTTATTACTGTTATTGTTAAGAAAAATTCCAATGACATTTGTCACATTAAATTGCGAAAATACGAGAATTTGAGAGTTTATAGAAATTGTGAACAACACATTAGATATTAAAAAAATATGTGAAAGAAATGTAACAGATTATTCGGCAAGGATTTTTATCCAAAGAAAGAAATTCCAGAATGAAGAAAAATCAGTTTAAACAAAGGCATTGAAGGAATAAAAAAGCATAATGAATACATTGTTTATAAACTAAACAACTGTTTTAAAAATTTAAACATAAAATTGTTAAATTGTATAAAAATACATTAAGGACCAAAAGTTTAGATTTGTATTCAACTATGTTAGTTTTCAAACAAATATTTGCTAGTACAATGACATGTTTAAACTATTTAAATAATTTGAAAATTAATATTCCCATGTAAAAAATTGAATTTATAACACTTTTCTAAATCGGATTAGTGTCTGTTTTATTAATAAAAAGATGTTAAAAAACAAAGTGTTTAAGAAAATTTTAACTTTTTTTAAAAAAAGTGTTTAAGAAAATTTTAACTTTTTTTAAAAAAAAGTGTTTAAGAAAATGTTAACTTTTCTTTTTAAAAAAAGTGTTTAAGAAAATTTTAACTTTTTTCAAAGGAAGTGTTTAAGAAAATTTTAACTGTTTTTAAAAAAAGTGTTGAACAAAATTTTAACTTTGCTTTTTAAAAAAGTATTTAACAAAATTTTAACTTTGTTTTAAAAAAAAGTGTTTAACAAAAATTTAACTTTATTAAAAAAAACTTTTAACTTTTATTTTAATTTAAATGACGTTAAGATCAAAAATTGAAATATTGTTTGTTTGCTTCTAATTCTAATCTCTAATCTTTCTGTCTATTTCAATCGTTTTTTTTTTAGATCTTAATAATAATCTTTTATAGTATAAAACTAAAACTATTGTAATTCTAAAATTTGAAATCCTTTTAAGTTTAAAATCCTTTTAAGTTTAAAATCCTCTTAAGTTTAAAATCCGTTTAGATTTAAAATCCTTTTAGGTTTAAAATCCTTTTAGATTTAAACTCCTTTTGAGTTTAAAATCCTTTTGAATTTAAAATTCATTTAGGTTTAAAACCCTTTCTGGTTTAAAATCCTTTTGAATTTAAAATCCATTTAGGTTTAAAACCCTTTCTGGTTTAAAACCCTTTTAGGTTTACAACCCTTTCTGGTTTAAAACCCTTTTAGGTTTAAAACCCTTTCTGGTTTAAAACCCTTTTAAGTTTAAAATCCTTTTGGGTTTAAAATCCTTTCTGGTTTAAAAATTTGAAATCTAGTTGACAATTTGAAATCACTTTTGGTTTAAAGTTTACAAATTTTGAAACTTCTTACTTTCATGATAGAAACGGCTACTGTATTCAGAGCTCCATGAACTTCAACGAGAGCGTCGTGAGCTGCGAGAGCTTCAAATTTATTGGGCGCGGTAACAAAAGGATATCCGGTCAAAGCTGCGATTTTAGCGGCAGTTTTTTCAGCGAATCCTTTTCGAGTATTTAATCCTGTTCCAACTGCTGTACCGCCAAGAGCCAATTGATAAAGTCTAGGCAAAGTGTCTTTAACTCTCGCAATTCCGTATTCAATTTGCGTCGCGTAGGCTGAAACAATTTCATCAAAAAATTACAACTACTGTCATTTTTAATTTTCAATAATATTAATTTGCAAGAATATTAACTAAATTAATTCAGAATAATATTAATTCGCAATAATATTAATTTAGAATAATACCAATTCGCAATATTATTAATTTAGAATAATATTAATTTGCAATAAAATTAATTTACAATATTAATTTGCAATAAAATTAATTTACAACAATATCAATTTGCAACAATATTAATTTGCAATAATATTAATTTGCAATAACATTAATTTACAATATTAATTTGCAATAACATTAATTTACAATAATAATATTATTCCTAAACTATTTTTAACATCTTTTGGTTGAAGTTTATATTACTATTTTGTGTTTTAAAATAAAATTACCGGAAAATTCTTGTCCGAGAGTCAAGGGAACAGCGTCCTGAGTATGAGTTCTTCCAATCTTGATAATATCTTTCCAGTCTTCGGATTTCTTTTTTAAAGCTGCGTGTAATTGCTGCAAGCCAGGAAGCAGAATTTTGTTGATTTCTAGAGCAACTGCGATGTGCATTGCAGTCGGGAAAGTATCATTCGAACTCTGAGACATGTTGACGTGATCATTCGGATGAACAGGATTTTTTGAGCCGAGTTCTCCTCCGAGAATCTCAATTGCACGATTCGCTATGACCTGACCAATATTTCCTTTTATCAGCAAATAGTAAATAATTTTATGCAATTATTAATATCGACAGAAAAAAAATCAATTTCATTTGTTGTAAATTATTAACATTGAATTAAAAAATTAAGCCTGCGTTCTTTAGATTGAATACGTATATTTAAATAATCATGATGCACGTAAATTAATGAAAATAAATCAAATGTAAAATAAATCAAATGTAAAATAAATAAATGGAAAAATAAATATAATTCTTTATTCACACGTATAAAAGTGTTTTTCACTTGAAAAGTTTGCACAGTATTTTACACCAAAGCTTTGAATTTAAAAAATTAGAAATGGAACACGTTGAAGATTTTCGAATTTAAAATTTTTATGAAAATGATTTGAGATTAAAAGCTATACGAACCTCATTCGTGTTCATGTTTGTTTGAGTTCCGGACCCAGTTTGCCAAATTACTAAGGGAAAATGATCTTCATAGAGTTTACCACTAATTACGTCGTCAGCAGCTTTGCTAATAGCTTCTGCAACTTTTGAATCCAATCCGAACTCTTTATTAACTTCAGCAGCAGCTTTTTTTAAAATTCCCATTGCCACGATCACACCGAACTGAAAAATTAATATTCTTATTAAAAATGTCAATTTTTTAAGAATGCATCTACAAGAAAGGCACAAAAAATTTCTAAAAAACAAAAGAAAAATAATTTGACAAATTTAAAACATTTGATAAGATTTATTTTTGAAAAAAGACATGAAAGAATGAACAAAATTTATTGAAGGATTTTTTTAAAAATAAATCAAATCAACCTTCCGAATCTGATCACCATAAATTTTCTACTTTGTTATAACTTTCAAAAATTGCAAAAGCTATGCAAAAATTACAAAAGTTATGGAAAAATAACAAAAATTATGAAAAAATAACAAAAACTATGAAAAAATAAAAATTTTGAAAAGATTACAATTATGGAAAATTAAAAAAAAATAACAATTTATTATCGTTT
The DNA here is from genome assembly GCA_011057455.1 of Ganaspis sp. Gsp50. Taxonomy (NCBI): domain Eukaryota; kingdom Metazoa; phylum Arthropoda; class Insecta; order Hymenoptera; family Figitidae; genus Ganaspis; species Ganaspis sp. Gsp50. The sequence goes on from WNHD01001911.1 coordinate 8,760, forward strand.
TACCGGCATGCGTTCGAATGAATCACCAATGGGAAAATTCATGACAGATCGGAGAGTTTGTGCTCCATAATATTTATCAGCAGGTACTTTTAATTCTCCAAACGTGTCTCGTTCCATTCGGTAACCTTGACTGCTGTCCTATAATTGAAAATTAAATTCTTTTAGTAAACTTCAACGAAATGAATCTACAAATTAAAACTAATTAAAACTATTATTTAAAAAAATTGCGATAAATGGTGATATGGTGATAGAACGCAGTGAATATAAAAATATAAAGAAAGGAAAGAACGAACCATTTTTCAGTGAAACTTGTAAGATTTGATGAAACAAACAAAGTAATATAAAATTAATTCTGAAAGCGACCAATCCAGTTTTATGATAAGAAGACAGATTGTGCTGTTACTCAAAGTTCGTGTCTCACACACTTAGAACCAATCTGTGTGCTGCTCAAGAATCTTTAGATAATTAAAACAATAGCGAAAGCTGAAAACTTTCGCTTAATTACATCAGTTTTCAGGAAACGATTATTAAATTATTTTTGTTGCATAAAAATTATGCAAACATGTATAAAAATCTCTACATTTTAAAGCCATTATTCGCCTTTTTTGGGACATTTTACTAAAATTAAATAACGACGATTATAAATAGAATTAATTAAAACGAGAGATTTTAAAACTATCCAAGTAAAAACTATTCCAAGTAATCTATTTTTTTTATAAAAAACTATTAAATTACTTATTAAATTGTTTGTTTCAACTTCTAGTTTCTTTCTTTTATTTCTTCCGATTATATAAAAAAATAAAAGTTTTATTTATAAAGTTTTTTAAATCATAATCATTAAATTTATTAAATCAGTTTATTAACTCAAAAAATGTATTAAATCAGTTTATTAAATCCATAATTTAATGCTTAAAAAACGTATTTAAAGTGAAAAAACGTATTAATCAACTAAAACAAAAATAAGAAACAAAATAAATATTCTGGCCAAACTTCACTTTCAGTACGTTTTTTATATATAAAAAAACTATCAACAATAAAAGAAACATCTGAAAATGTAACACAGAATATTTTTGAAATTATTGTTTGTTATGAAAAAAGGGAACCCAAAGTTTATTATTTCCTAAATGAAAATCATCGATCTATCACAATACGTAAGTACTGTTTTTATTTACCCACACAGTGTATTAAATTGCATTTTTTTAAACAAAATATACTCTACTTATTTTTAGTTTTTCTGAGTTATCATTCACGATTATGTAAAGGTACAAAAAATTTTTTTTCTAACAATCCAAACAGGTATTTCTCATTTAAAATTTATATTCAAAACGTTTCTTATTATTCCCAGAGGTTGAAAATGCAAATATAAAGCATTGAATGAGAAACTTTTAGTGAAAAAAATTGATAAAAAGTAATTACCTTTGCATAATTGCAAATTCTTGATTCTGACATTGGCAGTTGCTTTGTTAAAAAATTAGAAATTTCTTTCATTTGCCGAATATTACGGCCTCCTAACACTCGACACCGTAAGGCATTGAAAGACATTTTAATAAAATTAATAATTCAGTGTTTAAAATTTCAATAATTTAATTTTTAAAACAATATTTTTCATAAAGTAAAAAACAATGTCTGCTCCTAGACGTCGTCTGCTATTAACATGCGCAAATTTGACAGCTCCGAGAGCCAATCGTCGTTAACTTTTCTTCTCGAACTCAAACATGATTGGTTCTTTGACTACTTTTGTTTTTAAAGTTGGATTGTGCAAAAATTTAATCAAAATACATAAAGATTAAATATAAAGATCTAAACATAAAGATCTGAACTAAATTTATTATTCTCAACTTGACATTTTTCTGAAGACGCTAAAATTCGATTTATAGAAACAAGCAGACGCAAAATACACACAGACTCGTTTGAGTTTACCGCGCTGTTATAAACGTTATTCGCTTTTTTTTGATTGGTGGACGCAAATGTCACATTGTCCTTTTTTTCGCGCGCAGAACATTTTTTATGACAATGTCCAAGACACGAGTCTTGTGCAGTTAATTTCCTCGGTTCATGATAACTTTGTTGAGAAGAGAGAATGTTTATGTGATTTAATTTATATTTTCTTGTGATACTCTGTATAAACATATGAGTGAAACATGAAAGTGTGAGACCGTGAATTGTTGTCCCGGATTTTGGATGTAGTGTCATTTTAAACTATTATAAGGCATTAATACAACGAAGTGCAAATTGGTCTTGTCTGGCCTCGTGTAAAAATCGCAGATATACTTAATTCATCTGTCATCGAGATAATGATTACTCATTATGTAATTTGGGAGTGAAAACCAATCTGAATATCTCGAAATCAAAAAGCGGGCTTATTCAGTAAAAAAATGACTGACACTTCCTCTCCCACATCGACTCTTGCCAGGTGATTCACGAATATTTTAACTAATTAAATCGCCGCGATGTAACATTCATTTTAATTATTTGTCATTACAAAAAGTTAATATCACGTTTTTTTAGTCTTTGTTTTAAAAAAACGGGAAATGTGACTATAACTTCATGTGCTTTTTTTAATTTATGCATGCGACACATAAAATGTATAACTTGTACGAAACTTTAATACATGTCGTCATTGATAAATTCTTAAAAATATATTTGAATCTTGACATTAAACAAAGAAGTAATTTCTGAACATTGATAAAGTTTTCATAACAATGCAACTTTTTGCAGTTTTATTGTATTTGTAAAATAATCAAAGGCTTAAAAAACAGAGATATGGACACGAAACAGTGTTTTCTTCCGATATTGTTTACGAAACGCAAAATCATGCGATTTTTGGTTATGGTTTTTGCAGGTTAAAATTATAGGGTATAGTAACTATATTCATTATTCATTAAATTAGAAACATTAACCTTATTTTTAAAAAAGTAATAAACGAATAAAGAAGGCTATTATCGAAAACTAATTAAAGTCGAAAACTAATTAAAGTGATAATATATACAAATAACGAAATAATATCGAATACGTTAATATAAGAAATTGAAGCAATATACAAAGACAATTTGTTGATATTAATAGTGATAAATAGTGATAATAGATAAATAATTAACACAGTGTGATAATAAAAACAGAGAGCCTTTATTTTTAAATAATTAGCAAACCAGACATGTAAATACTGATATTTGTTAGTCATTGTTAACTATTTATAATGCTTTTTTCAATTCTGTATTCAACGATCACTGAATAATAAATAATGAAGTAGTATTCTTTTTTTTCTGGAACATCACGTTCTATTAACTTATCAGTTTTCTACCTTAAAGCCTTGTCAGTTGATCAATGAGATAGTGAGTCATTGAAAACTACTTTTTTGAAATTTGCCTATTGATTTTTTTTACAAGTGCATACGCTATATGTTTCAAATTATGTTCAGTTCGAAAAAATTTTCACTCCTCGCCGGTTATTGATTTACATTTGTTCGTATATGTTTCGTTAATATTTTTTTGTATATAATGTTCGCAAATTCCCTTTGCATTCTTTTAGAATCGAATATGGTACAAAGTTATTAATTTTATTTGTATATCATTAAAAAGAAAAATGTTTTTATGGAAACAGTTTTCTGCTGATTCATTTATTAGAGTTATGAATATTCATTCTCAACGAAAGTGTGTTGAATTTAAAAATTTTAATGTCATTGTTTATTACAAGTTTTATTAAAATTTTAATGTCATTAATTACAATTTTTATTAAGATTTTAATGTCATTAATTACAATTTTTATTAAAATTTTAATGTAATTGTTAATTACAATTTTTATTAAAATTTTAATGTAATTGTTAATTACAATTTTTATTAAAATGTTAATGTCATTGTTGAATACAATTTTTATTAAAGTTTTAAAGGAATTCGAATTTTTAAACATTGTTTTGAATTTTTGAATATTTAATTAGTTGTTTGATTAATTAGTTATTAAGTAGTTTTATTTTTTATTAATTAGTTATTAAATAGTTTTATTTTTTATTAATTAGTTATTAAATAGTTTTATTTTTTTATTGATTAGTTATAATTAAACAAGAATTCAAAAGCTCGTTTAAAATTAATTTTTTTCTAACAATAGTGACCCAAAGAACTTGATAAGATATGATCTTTGGTATTTGAAATACATGTATGTCGCAAAATATGATCAACATTAAATTTAATGGAATCAAGTTATAGAACATATCCTTAACAATGTAATTGCATAAGTGGACGGTGCAAAGGCTTCCTTACAATTCCTATCTATACCTATATTGTACATATATAATATAGATATGCATAAAATAGTCAACATAAAATAACATATTTTTCAAATATTTTTTAACTGTACCCTATTCTATAGACAAGTTCAAATAAACTTTATTCGTCTTTTTCTTATTATTTTAAATACTTTATTTTACATTTCCATGAAATTCAATTTTTGTATTTATTTATTTCAAGTTAAAAACTATTTATAGTAAAATTGAATTATTAAATTTTATTTTTAATTCAATATTTACTTTTATATTTAATCCAATATTTACTTTTATATTTAATTCAATATTTACTTTTATATTTAATTCAATATTTACTTTTATATTTAATTCAATATTTTCTTTTATATTTAATTCAATATTTACTTTTATATTTAATTCAATACTTACTTTTATATTTAAATCAATATTTACTTTTATAGTTAATTCAATATTTACTTTTATATTTAATTCAATATTTACTTTTTTTCAAATTAAATTCAATTCGAATTTCAAATTAAATTAAATTCAAGTTTCAAATTAAATTAAATTCAAATTAAAAACCAATTTGTCGATTTTTTTTGAGTAATTAAATTTTAGATCTATTCGTCTCCACTATAATGTAGGATATAATTTTCTATTTTCAGTAATAAAATTCAAAATAAAAAAAAATGTCCACTCTTTTGTTTTTGCTTTCCCATAATTTTGTTAATACCTACCATGGATGTATTAAAAAATATTTTCCTGAAAATTCTGAAATAAACAATAACTACGTACGTTAATTAATTTCAGCTCGAGTTTGCTTACAAATATATCTGCTATCATGAAAGAAAAAAGATAGACATAAACATGAAAGTTTTTATCAAACGTTAAAGAAAACACTGTTGAACTTTGCTGAATAGAGAATCAGACGGTTTTTTTTTATGTAACGAATCAAATGATTTTTATAATAAGAATAATAAGAATGTTTAATAATAAGAATAATAAGAATGTTTAATAATAAGAATGTTTAATAATAAAAATGTTATGTCTTGTGAAGTTTCTTTATTATTGAATTGACGAAAACAATGCGACAATACAAAGAAGGAATAATTTTCGTAATGAAAGTACAAAGTAATATGAAATTTTTCTTTTTGTTATTCAGGTTACTGAATGGGGCCATAAATTTAGTAAAATGCATAGCCCGGACAATATTCGTTCTTGTGAACAATGCTTACTGCATTCCAACTTACGTTGTATGGATGGCTTTATTATTTCCTGTCAAAGTTTACCAACCACAAATTTATTGGCGGATAGAGGGTTTGTTTTTTCACTGGTTGTTAGCAATGGTGTCCATGTGGACTTGGTCGGCTGGTTACGATGGTTAGTATCAAATTAATTTATTCTAGTGTGAATAAATACTTTCAAACGACTTTTTTCAGATTTTTAAAAGGTAATTTATTATTAGTGTTAATTATAATTAACAAATGCGTGCAGACAATTTTCAAAACCTTCTAAATCGAACGATTTTCAATTTTCATTGAAATGTAATTTCAAAAAGAAAAAAAAATGTAATTGAAATGTTCATTTCAACGAACTGTTTTCTTTTCGTTTCAATTTTTTAAAATTGAAACGAATTCATTTCATTTTCATTTGTGATGAAAATGAACGATTGTTTTTAAATAATACCATCAAAGTTAATAATTGTTACGTAAAATACTATTTTTTTAAAAAATCTACATCTTGTGTTTTTACGAAGTTGAAGTTCACAACGTTTTTGATCAACGATTTCAATTAAAAATGTTTTTCTATTCTTGCTTTTCAATTTTTATCTCAAAGGGTTTTTAAAATGCATTTTATTTTTCTTTTAAATTCAGGCTCAAATGTTTGTAATATTTGATGATATGTTAATTTCTTTTAAATCGTTGAAAGACATCGTGAACTTCAAGCAGATGGGTTTTTTTTAAAAAAAAATAAACATCTTATAGTTTTCTTTTTAACAATGTGTAGATAATTTTTAAAAAAAACGCGTCAGACTAAATATCATTGATGAGAAATGTTACATTAATGTGTAAGAATTAGGTCACTAAACTTTTGTTTAATTGAGAAAAGAATGATAAATTATTTGCTTCTTCATTAAAAGCATTTGAAGAATTGCGAATTGATAACAAGTAAAACAAACGATCATTGTATAAAAAGTAAAGTAAATAAAAAATTGGTGTGTTAAATATTTGTTTGTTGGCACTTCAGTAATATTTATTACTGTAAATATTTTAAGATTTTATTTATCTAAGATTTTTAATTAAACTAAAGTTTAAATAAAATAGTAAATTAAACTAGAGTTTAAATAAAATATTAAATTAAACTAAAGTTTAAATAAAATAGTAAATTAAACTAAAGTTTAAATAAAATATTAAATTAAACTAAAGTTTAAATAAAATATTAAATTAAACTAAACTTTAAATAAAATATTAAATTAAACTAAAGTTTAAATAAAATAGTAAATTAAACTAGAGTTTAAATAAAATCTTAAATTAAACTAAAGTTTAAATAAAATACTAAATTAAACTAAAGTTTAAATAAAATATTAAATTAATCAAGTTATATTTTATTTTTGTTCTTTAGAATAGTATTTTTATCTTAAAATAATATTATGAGATACAAAATTTAAATTCATATTATTCCGTATTAATTCATTTAATCCATATTATGGATTTTATGATCCTTGAACTTTTATTTACATCATATTTTCTTAGATTTTCAAAACTACTTTTTAGTATGCTACTGAAGTTTGCAACATTTTGTATGTTTAGAAAAAAATAAAAAAAAAATTTTTGTTTACCTGACCATCGTTCACGTATTTATTTATCAACTTTGCAAAAAGATGTGGCAAAATAAAATCTTTGGGAGTTGTAAATAAATATTTTGAAAATTTAAAAATAGCACAAATTTGTTTCTTCATTTTTCATAAACGAAAAAAGATATTGCAAATTGCAGCATCGTTTTTTTAATTACTTTGAAAATACTTTGAAAATACTTTTAAACTACTTTAAACTACTTTGAAAATATTTTTAAACTACTTTTAAACTACTTTCAAACTACTTAAACTAATTTGAAAATACTTTCAAACTACTTAAACTACTTTGAAAATACTTTCAAACTACTTAAACTACTTTGGAAATACTTTCAAACTGCTTAAACTACTTTGGAAATACTTTGAAACTACTGAAACTACTTTGAAACTACTTTCAAACTACTTAAACTACTTTTAAACCATTTTTTAAACAACCTTTTTAAGTCTACTAAAATATTTTGAAACCCTTATAAATATTCATTAAAATATTCAACCTGTAACAATTTGAAAGTGTTTCGAAATTTTCAAACTACTTTTAAATTTACACAAATGTTTTGTGACCTTTAAGAATAAGAATTATATTCAACCTTCAAAAACATGCATGTTTATTCAATATTTAATGCAATATAATATTTAAAATAACCATAAATTATTCATTTTCAGAAAATCTTACACTTCTTATGAATTTTTTAGAGAATTTTTCAAGTTTCAAGAATAGTCTGAACTCGAAGTATTTTTACATTTGTTTCTATTCTTTTTAAAAAATATTTTTTAGTGTTTGTAAAAATGTTTGAAAAACTTTGACACTCTGTAGAATATTTTCAATTATAATTTTTACTTCCCAACGAAGCAAGTTTTGTTTAAAATAGTTTTTATTAGCAGGTGCTCTTATCTTATCTTATTCTTAAATTTAAGAATATTTTGTATTCTTTTGTAGCAAACGCCTTTAAATCTTCTAAAATTGTTAAAAATATTTTCAAACGCTTTTAAATCTTCTACAATTGTTAAAAATATTTTCAAACGCTTTTAAATCTTCTACAATTGTTAAAATTCTACAATTGTTAAAAATATTTTCAAACCCTTTTAAATCTTCTACAATTGTTAAAAATATTTTCAAACGCTTTTAAATCTTCTACAATTGTTAAAAATATTTTCAAACGCTTTTAAATCTTCTAAAATTGTTAAAAATATTTTTTAAACAATAGTTATTTGCTCTTTTTCCTAATTATCTGCTCTTTTTGTTGATTATCTGCTCTTTTAGATTAATTTAGATTTTTTGTATTAAATAATTATTATATTATGATTATTTGCTCTTTTAGATTAATTTAGCTTTTTTGTATTAAATAATTATTATCTGCCCTTTTTCGTCATTATTTGCTCTTTTAGATTAATTTGGATTTTTTGTAAAATATTCTGACGAAATTAATACACTTGTAGCATTTTTTTTCTTATTTAAAATAATTGTAGAATCTTGTCGAATTTTCTTGAAATTTTTTGATAAATTATGAGACTTTAAATAAATTAAATTAAAATATTAAAATACAAATAATTTAAAATATTAAATTTTTAGATTAACTAAAATATTTCTAAATGAAAATTTTATTAATCGTTTTTAGTATTTAATCCACAAAATTATCTGAGAAAAAATTCGCTCGTTGTTTCTTAACCTCATAATTCTAGGAAAATTTTAATAATTTTTTTTTTTTTTTTTCATCAATGAACAAATAATGCAAATTTTTTTTGGTTCTTAAAACTATAACATAATAAATAAACTTGTTTTAAAAAACATTGCTTTCCGAATTGTCAGCAATTTTTAAAAGTTTATGTGAAAAAAGTACCTTCAAAATAAAGTCATATTGTTTTCTCGAAGTTTTTTTTGTTTTTCTCAAAGAAGATTTTTCTCTTTTTTTTTATTAATTGATAACGAAGTTGAAGTCCACAACATTTTTAACGATTTCAATTAAAAATATTCTTCTATTTTTTGCTTTTCAATTTTTATCTCAAAGGGTTTTTTAAAATTCACTTTATTTAATAATTTTTTTAAAAATTTAGGCATAAATCGTTGATAAAATACGCCGCTGAAGTTCGCAACGTTTTTTTCATTTATGAAAAATGATAAAACAATTCTATCTGTTTTTGATTTTTTAGATATTTATTCGCAACTTTCAATTAGTCTATTTTGCATTATCTTTTTACAAAAATGATAAATAAATAATAGAAAAATAATTAAATAAACGTTGCAAACTTCAATATCATGATAAAATGTTGTGAACTTCAACCAGATAATTGATAATTAATAAATGAAAGAACTATGTTTGTCAAATTTAAAAGTTTATAAATTCTGTAATATAAAAATTACATATTCGTTAGAAATGAGAATCAACCAAAATCAATTTTGATTTAATTAATAATCGGATCAGAACTCAATAATACAAATAAAATAATGTGTATTTTAATGATTAAGTTCTGCTGCGATTATTGAATCATTAACCACACGTTTCAATTTAGCATTCTTTGAATTCAGTCATTTAATTAATTTTTAATTTAGCGTTTAATTATTTCTCAATTTAGCGCTTAATTATTTCTTAATTCAGCGTTTAATTATTTCTTAATCCAACCTTTTTAAAATTCAGCGTTTTTAAATCTAGCGTTTTTAAATTTAGCGTTTTTAAATTTAGCGTTTTTAAATTTAGCGTTTTTAAATTTAGCGTTTTTAAATTTAGCGTTTTTAAATTCAGCGTTTCTAAATTCAGCGTTCTTAATTCAGCCCATTTATTACTAATTAATTAATTCCCAGAAAATACTGTTAATAAATAATAATACCTAAATAAAAAGATCCTTTTTTTCAACAGTGGTAGAACATGGCGATGACATTCAAAAAGCCATCAGTGATAGAACTCTGGTCATCGCGAATCATCAAAGTACAGGAGACGTTCCTATTTTGATGACAACGTTCAACGCAAAACCGAATGTTTTGCCAAACATCATGTGGATCATGGATAAAGTATTCAAATACACCAATTTTGGGGTAGTTTCCGTTTTGCACGAGGATTTCTTCATCTCGTCTGTAAGTTATTTTTATCTCCAGAAAATGTCGAGACTCTTAATTCTCTCTGAGCTCTTTGTTCATCAGTTTTGTTTACTTTCTTCTTTTTTTACTTTTTAGGGTCGTAAGAAAAGAGAAGAGAGTTTACGACACTTGACAAAGCATTTGAAGGAATCTTACATTCCACTAGACAGAAAGTGGATGGTTCTTTTTCCTGAAGGAGGCTTCCTCTGCAAGAGGCGAGAGGTTTCTCAAAATTACGCTAAAAAGAACAATCTGCCGATTCTTGAAAACGTCAGCCTGCCAAGAGTTGGAGCTATTCAGACTATTTTCAACACTGTTGGTCCAACTCAAAACAATAATTCAAATCAGGAAATTAGCAACAATTCAAGTAATTATGTCAAGATTGTAGATTTAATTATGGATTTGATTTTTTGTAAAGAGTTAATTTTAAAAGATTATTTATCAGCCACGTGTCAGAATTCAAAAAATTGTCACGATTACAATGCTTCCTCTATAAGGAAGCAAAATGACGGAAATGTTAGCGAAAACAAAGTTTCGTCGGGGAAATTTAAAATCTTGAATCAATTGTCGGTAATTTTATTTTTTATTTTATTTTATTTTATTTACACCTTTATACATAATTAAAATAAAAGCCATTGAAACAAAATAAAAATAAAATAAATTCAGGAACTTTGGAAATATTTTTATTACATTTAAAAAAATGCAATAAATACGTCCCAACATTATAATGTATAAAGTATTAGTCTTATTATTGTACTTTAATGAGTTTTTAAGACCCATATTTTATATTTTTATTTTTATTTATTTGCACAGTTTATATTTTTCAATACATAAATAAAAATAAATGTCAGAAATTTTGTTTTCAAGATGGTTGAATGTTTTTAAGATGTTTTTTTATGGCTTAGATTTCTTTAAGAATTAATTATTATTTGAAAGAAGAATACATTATTAATTATATATAATAATTCTTTTAATATTAATTTGCACTTAATTATATTATATCTGCGATAATCGATAAATATCGCTACTAGAAATTGAATAAAAGGTTTACGTTTTTATATTAAAATATTTAAAATTAAATATTTAAATTTAAATTTATTTTATTTATTTATTTTTATTTATTTTTTTATTTATTTATATTTTATTATTTTATTATATTATTATTATTTAGTTTAATAAAAATTGATGTATTTTCTTAGTGGTTTTAGGGTCATTAAAATAAAATTTACATTAAATTTTGTTTAGACGTTTCGACCCTTGTTTGGGTCCTCTTCAATATTTTATTAAATACATCAATTTTTATTACATTTATTTGGGTCGCAATAAACGTCAACTTTCATTATTTAGTTTATTTTAAAATTTGAAATAATTTAAAATTTTTAAATTTAAAATTCAAATATTTTTAAATTTAAAATACAAATATTTTTATTATATTTATGAAGTTGAGGTTTTTTTTATTATATTTAAGAAAAATTGAATGAAAGATTTATGCTATTTTTACTATATCAAGACATTGAGTGAAAGATTTATAATACTATTTTTGTTATATTTAGGTATGGCTGTATCTAAACCAGAAATTAGCTGGGTTCTTGATATAACAATAGCATATCCTCAAGGCAAGCCTATAGATTTACCAACTATTATAACTGGTTCAAGACCGCCTTGCGAAACAGTTTTATTCTACAGATTATTTCCAAGTTCTGTGGTACGTAGACAGTAATCAAGAATTGCATAATGTATAAACTACCTCTTTTATTGACATTAGTTCTTTCTGCTAATGATCAAACTTGTTATCATTCAACAAAATTGATTCTATGCATAATTGAACCTTATTAGGTGAAAAGAGACTAATGGCGATCAGCTGGTAATGCCGGCAGCCACGTTTTCATCAAACTAATTATATTTAGCCTTTTGTCATTTTTTCAATTTTTGAAGCTTCATTTTGCAAAAAGCAATTTTTTGTTGTTTATATTTATTATATTCCTTATATTTATTTATTATTTTATTTAATTTGCTAATTGCATTTCCTTGTATTGCTATTTTTATTATTTAATTATTAGAATGTTTTATTGACATTTTTACTTGTTCGGCATTTGGAAATAGGACATTACATTTACGTGTTTCGTGTCGATTTGATGCAAAAAATACATATTCTATTTGTTATTTGTATAATAATATATTTCTGTTTGCTTCTCATTATTTATTATTTGTTTAGTATTATTATTTATATTATTTTTATTTTATTTGCTTCTTATTATTATTTGTTATTTGCTTATCATTATTATTTATTATTTGCTTAGCATTATTATTTATTATTTGCTTAGCATTATTATTTATTATTTGTTTAGCATTATTATTTTTATTATTTTTATTATTTTATTTGCTTCTTATTATTATTTGTTATTTGCTTATTATTATTATTTATTATTTATTTAGCATTATTTTATTATTTTATTTGCTTCTTATTATTATTTGTTATTTGCTTATCATTATTTATTATTTGTTTAGCATTATTATTTTTATTATTTTATTTGCTTCTTATTTTCATTATTTTATTTGCTTATTATTATTATTTTTATTATTTGCTTATCATTATTACTTATTATTTGTTTAGCATTATTATTTTTATTATTTTATTTGCTTCTTATTTTTATTATTTTTATTATTTTATTTGCTTCTCATTATTATTCGTTATTTGCTTATTATTATTATTTGTTATTTGCTTATTAATTTTTATTATTTGCTCATCTAATTATTTTACTATCATTTTCAATTTCTATCAATTTTTATTTTTATTGACGAAAGTTTCAATCGATTCTAAATTTATAAATAAAAATGACCTCGATATTTCAAAGATTCTCTGCATTGAATTCGTCTAAACTTTGGTTTCTACTTTCAGTTCTTTTTAGAATTTTTGACCTAAATTTTTTAATTGATTGATTTATTTCCATATTGTTTTGATTTATTTTTATTTCTATATAACTATAATTATTTTTAACAATATTTCAAATTTTCGCCGAATTTTGATTTTTAATGTCCATTAATTTTTCACAGTTTTCTTGTTTAAAAATTAATAACAATTATTTAAATCAAACTCAATCAATTTAAATAAATCAATTATCAATCAACATGAAATAAATAAATCAAATCAACTTAAATAAATTCAAACTTAAATTTATGAATTATGAAACTCAAATAACAAACTTGTGGTTTGTTGTTAATTAATAATTTTATTTAAATTACTACATTTTTATCACTTACTTTTTCTTATTTTTTCACTTATTTTTTCAAAAATTCATTTATTTACCAATATTCTCACTTTGTTTAATTAACTGCTTCTAATTTTAACATACTTATTCTAATCTCAAAAATTCATTTTATCCTTTTTTTCTCACAAAAATCTATTTCTTAATTTTCCTCCTTTACAGTAGATTTTTAAAAAATTTATTTCGATGTTATTTAATTCTTTTTCATTCATTTTAAGCATTGTTCTTAAAGTAGTCTTTTTCTTAAAAATTTATTTCGATATTATTTAATTTTTTTTCTTAAAGTAGTTCACATTTCGAAATTAATCAGAAAACTTTTCCTTTTTTGTACATTTTCTGATTTATTTCCATAATTACTTAGAAATTTTAGCAAATTTTCTCACTTTTTTGTGGAATAGTTTATTTTCTCACTTTTTCGTGGAATAGTTTATTTTTTCACTTTTTGTAAATGTTTGTATTTCTTTTGGTAAAGTCTCATTTTCTTCCCTAAAGTATTTGAATTCTTTTATTTTATCATTTCACAGTAAATTATCTCTAATTTTAGTTTTTCATTGTTTTTCTTAAAATTTATAAATCGTTGAATATATTTTCATTTATATTTAAATTCATATTTATATTTATATTCATATTTATATTCATATTTATATTCATATTTATATTCATATTTATATTTATATTCATATTTATATTCATATTTATATTCATATTTATATTTATATTTATATTTATATTTATATTCATATTTATATTCATATTTATATTTAAAACATTCTTTTAATATTTCAGAGCGCGTATTTAATACATTGAATATACAAATATATATATGTACAAAAATATATTTTTGTATATATTTCATTTTATTTGCTTCCTTATAGAGAAAGCTTTCTTTAATTTTCCTTCCTCATAGATGAACCATTGTTTTCCAAATGCCTTAATAAATTGAATTCTCATAAAAATAATTGTTTACAGGTGCCACGAGAACCTGAGCTTTTGTCAAAGTGGTTGCACGATCGCTGGGTCGAGAAAGAGAGCCTTTTAGAAAATTTTTATAAGCACGGAACATTTCTTGGAACAAATCAAACCGAAGGTTCAAAGATCCAACAGGATCCACTAAGATTCCTAGTCCTTCATTTATTTTTTATAACGTCTAGTTACATTCACTACAATATGTTCGCGTACGTTTTGTCCTGCATTTGGTGAGGCATTCCAAATTCTGATGGAGAAAACTTCAGTACCGGATCAATACTAGTGAAGCTCTCCCTATTGACGAGTAAGAAATTTTTAACATATATATTTTTTTTTCAATTTTTTCTCTTTGGTAAATATTAAATTCAATTGAAAAAAGCGCGGACCATTCTTAACTCAAAAAAGAACCTAATTGTAAAAACGCCCATTTAGATAAAGTATTTCTAGATCGCACACAGAAAATGATTAACACATAAGAAATGATTGAAAAATGGGATTCTCATACCCATTTTACATTCTCTTTTGTTTAAAAGAGAATTCAGCCATTTTAGTTCGATGTATCATCGTATACTGCACAATTTTCTAGTTTATTATAATTGTGTCCTTCATTTTACTATTCTGAGATTACTTCCCGTTCGTAATAACGAAAAGATGAATTTAGTTAATTTCTTTAATGCAAAAATTGCAAGTTTTGAGTATCGGGAAACTATGATTTTATTACAAGGGAAAAAAATATTACAAGAGACAAAAAATTGGAAGAGAAAAAAATTGGAAGAGAAAAAAAATTGGAAGAGAAAAAAAATTACAAGAGAAAAAAAAGAAAATTCGACAAAAAGTGGAAATGAATCCAATATGCATTAATTGTATAAGTACTGGAAAACTAATCATATCAGAGTAGTTTCATCTCACGTGTTTTTGTATTCGTGTGAAACACGTTTGTAAAAAACAAAACCTCTTCATTTCGTAGAGATATCTGTGGGCAAATTGTCGATTCCCAGTGTGATCTGTTATCTCTAGCGACGTTTTTAAAGCCACGTTTTTGCAATTTCAGTGCTTTTGCACATAACTTTTACAGTATAAGGTATAAGACTAAGAAGCAGCAATTTTTACAATAAAAGTTGGTAACTTTTAACATTTTAAAATTACCCCCTTGTGGCCTGTGCGATTTTCTAGTAGAAAGCTTTCCATTGGCTTTAAAGTGCCTAGAAAGTCTTTAAATAATTCAAAAAAATCGTTCATCTATCGTGCAGTCTACAGGGTTCCGTATTTTTCTTGTCAATTTGTCATTATAGTGGAATTATTTGAATCGTAATTTACGATTTATCCTCGGAGAATGCAAAATGTATGAAGTTGTGTGAAATTGTAATTGTGTGGAATTTCTCGATCTAAAAATGGATGCGTATTTAAAAGTAACTTTAGAACTTTGTGCCTTGCTCCCATCGTCAGACTTTCTTTAGGGGACAAAAAAGTGTCAAGAGTGAGAATCGTCTTTATTGACGCTACGAAATAATAATTGACAAAGTAGTAGTTTTTTTGAAAGTGTGGAGAATCAGTTTGCTAGACGGGTTCGGGGTTCTTTTTTTTTATTTGAAAATCGAGACTCCATGTAGCGGGTAATTTAGATTTTTTTCTTTTTCTTTTTTTTTGTTAGTTTATTTATAAAAGTACGTGACAATCCGACGATGCGTTTAGTAAATGCTTTCTTAATTGCTTTAATTTATTACTAGTTTTGCTTAGAATTTAGCAGAAAGAAAGGCAACTATTGTAGATATCGGTTGATTTTGAATTTCTAATTTTTGAGCAGAAACAATTTTTCTGATTTGGATTCTCAACAAATTTTTTTGATTTGATGTGAATTTTAATTGAATATAGAATATTTCTACATTTTTGTTACAAATATTTGATTAATTGGAATTGTTTGTTAAGAAAATGAAAGGAACAATCGAATGTTGATTATGTTAATGATAATATTGATGATAATGATTATTATTATTACTGTTATTATTATTATTATTATTATTATTATTGTTGTTATTGTTATTATTATTATTATTATTATTATTATTATTATTATTATTATTATTATTATTATTATTATATTATGATGATGATAATGATTATTATGATGATGATAGTGATAATTATGATGATGATAATGATAATTATGATGATGATAATGATAATTATGATGATGATAGTGATAATTATGATGATGATAATGATAATTATGATGATGATAATGATGATAATTATGATGATGATAATGATGATGATCATGATGATGATGATGATGATAATGATAATGATGATGCTAATGATGATAATGACGATGATGAGAATGTTGATGATGATGATTTATTATAAGGTCGATTGAGAGCTCCTCGCATGTTATGCATTTCGGATTTGCATTTGTCTGCATTTATGTTAGGAAAAAAAGATGACGTATATTTTATAAAAATCTACTGTGACAAATTGAATGCCGAATCGCACTACTATTCGACTCAATAATTAATCTTGTGTGATTGAAGTGAATCAAAATACAAGACTCATATAGTCACACTTAGCGATGGCACTGGCGTGTCTTTTTTTCGATGGGCAACACGATGAGACTGCACTTTACACGAGTGAAATATCACGTAAAAGGAATCGCTTTATAAAACGATTTAAAAGAAAACATAGCTCGATTTAAAAGAAAACATAGCTGAGGTATTTTTACACTCGAGCCAGAAATTTTGAACTCTGTCACACTTCGATTTAAAAGTGACGAATTTTTCCTTTTTATAAAATTCCCTCGCATAATTTTAGCTAAAATCATTAAAAAAAAATAATAATAATAAAAAAACAATCTAGCTAATATTAATAGTATTATTAAATACACAATTAAACTAATACGAAGAAATAAATAATAAAATTGAGCCAAACTCAAAATCAAAAGTTCTATTTGTGGCTTTAATATTTAAAAATTCAATTTTAATATGATCTTATAAAGCAGGAGGAGTAATTAGTATGTGATTTAAAGGAGACTTGCCGTTTTCCTTATTAGCAACAAAACACAAGTTTTTTAAGCATAAATACATACTTCTGGTCATGCGTGGTACATGTAATGCTAAAATAATAATGTAATAATTATTATTGTAAATAGATTTCAATGAATAAAAGTTCATGTGTGTATGTCATTGATCTCTTTCATTAGGGACATTCAATGCTAGTAGGTAATGAAACTGTAAATTTATTTAAATCACAGTATTTATATAAATAAAGTAAAATAATTTAAAGTCAAAATAAATCGTTTTCTTGAACAGTTAATTTTAAACCACAACAGTTTTTTCAATTATTTACAAATTTTAAACACAATTTCATTTACAGAATGTTCATTTACAAATTTTAAACATAATTTCATTTACAGAATGTTCATTTACAAATTTTATACACAATTTCATTTACAGAATGTTTATTTACAAATTTTACACAATTTCATTTACAAATTTTACGCACAATTTCATTTACAAATTTTATACACAATTTCATTTACAAAATGTTCATTTACAAATTTTAAACACAATTTCATTTACAAAATGTTCATTTACAAATTCTATACACAATTTCATTTACAGAATGTTCATTTACAAATTTTAAATATAATTTCATTTACAGAATGTTCATTTACAAATTTTAAACACAATTTCATTTACAGAATGTTCATTTACAAATTTTAAACACAATTTCATTTACAAAATGTTCGTTTATAAATTTTATACATAATTTCATTTACAGAATGTTCATTTACAAATTTTAAACACAATTTCATTTACAAAATGTTCATTTACAAATTTTATACACAATTTCATTTGCAAAATGTTTTTTTATCCTCTGAAAAATATAAATATATAAATTACGCAGGGATAACAGTTCGTCCCCTTTTTTACCTAATCCCCTTTTTTTCCCATTTCCCCCTTTTTTTAAAGAAAATTCCCTAAAACACCTAAAATCAAATATTTTTCCCCTAATTTTTAATAAAATTTTTATTAATAATTTTTCAACAATAATACTTCAGACTACTTCAAAATACTCCACATATTTAAAACTACTGAAAAATATTTAAAAATACTTAAAGCTATTTTAAAATACTTCAAAATATTCAAAGATACTTCAAAATAGTTCTAATTTTTTAAAAATATTAGTATTTTAAGTGTTAAATAATTTATAAAAAGATT
>WNHD01001912.1:0-17198 GCA_011057455.1 Ganaspis sp. Gsp50
CGACTCGTGTGATTGCTGCACTCGCTGCGCTCGTGCGGCAAACTTCACACGAGTCTCGATTCCCCTACAGATGCTCCCTTGTTACACAAATAACTATTGGAAATTATATAAGATTTTAAAATCTTTTTTAAAAAATTGTCTACCTTTATTTTTGGCGGAGAAACCGCAGTTTAAAAACTCGTTTTTTTAATAGCGCTTGACGTATTCATTCAATTATGGACGGTACTGTAGCTCACATAAATTTTAAATATTGAACGTAAATCAACGATCATTACGTAAACAATCTAAAGAAATAAAGAATCACTAATAATAAAAAAAACTTGGTCTCATTATATTGGTGTTCTTAAAAAAGACGTTTAAAAATGTGTTATATCCTTGAAAATATAGCCAAAGTAATGGAAGAATATCAAATATTCTTCTTTAATTATTTATAAAAATATATGCACTAACATTAAAAATATGTTTAATTATAAATATATGATCATTGTTTATACTTCGTAATAACTTTAAACATTATTATCGGACAAATGTAATAAACATTGTTTTTGACATAATATGTTACGAGGGGACAAAATGTCCCGTTTCGATAGTTCTAGGTATGCCGGTCCAGATCTGAGCTTCTAATAATCATAAAAAGCTGAAATTTAGTAGATAGCTTAATCTCAACAAAAAAATAAAAGTCAGAAAATTTCAGACATCTAGCTAATTAATAACGGAATATACACTAACGAAAACATGAGTGACGGGACAAAATGTCCCTGTCGGTACGTTTAATGTTCAAAATGAAACCATCTTGGCCTCTTTTACCCATTTTTACCCCGCTTTTTCGCTTTTGGGAGAACAAGAAACCGAGTCTACCAGTTGCGCAAAATGAGCTGCTTTAGTATCGTTTGTGGAGGAATGAAATAGCGTCATTTTAGTGTCTGTGGGATAAAAAATTAATTATTAAAGAAGAATTAATTCTTTCAGACGATGAGGATGAAGAAAACCTATTTGAAGAAGTAAAAGCGAGATTACAAAATTAAAGTAGTTAATTTAGCAAAAGCCAATCCTACTTGGTCACTAAAAATTTTGCAGAGAGAGGGTTGCTCAAAATTAAAATTTATGCAATATTTGTCAAGATGGAAAGAACAAATTAAAGAAGGTGGGAGTGATAAAGATAAGCATGCTATCATCGACTCCTAGACTTACGATCGCTTCAAAGAAAGTCACGAAACTGCAATGCAAGTAACGACCAGGAATCTGCAACAGTAGGCATTAGCTGCAGCAAGTCAGTTTTCTGGTTTCCAATTTAAAGTTTCGAACTCCTGGGTATGGCGTTTCAAATACAAACATCGTATTCGTCAACGGAAAGCTACCAAATTTGTCTCGGTGAGAGAAACGGTAACCTTAGACGAAACCTTGGCAGCTGCAGAAACTTTTAGAATTCAGACTAAGGCTTTAATTCCGCATTTTCCAAAGCATTAAGTCATCTATGCTGATCAAACTGGTAAGTGTCAAATTTTTGTAAATAATTGTATATTGGTAATTAAATTTTAATATTTCATTCTACATTATCAGATTCACATTGGCTTAATCAGTGAAGTTTAAATTTTATACAGAACCCAAGTGCGAAATGCCAGAAGTATTAATACGGCCTAATGTTAATACAGTAATGTCTTTCGAAGTATGGCAAAATTTTACAGGGCCAACATTGGCGTTCAAATCGCGCCATCGTCAAGACAATATTGGCAACGATTCTCAGAAACTTGAATTTGCTGAATCTTGGCCCAATATTAACTAATTAACGGCTTAATAGTCATATCTTTAATGGCAAATTATCACCGACACAAACCGGCCGAATCTCGGACAAGTGACTGTCTATTAATGACCACAGGTTTAAACTTATAAGTTCACTTTGTACAAGTCGGACCAACATTATCTGCCAAGACTCGGTGCTCGTTTTGAGAATACTGCGTCAGTATTGGACCGTTTTTAATTTCGCACTTGGAAAAATTAAGATAGTTGAGATTATTATAAATATGCTAGTTAGGATAATAAGTTTGCAGCAAGCTTGTTGCAAATAACATAATATCCACACTACGCAATCTTCCCGTAAGCTTGCAATGAAAGTTTGCAGTAAACATTGTGCAAGAAACATTGTTTCTGCACCAAACAAGCTTGTCGTAAGCTTGCGTGCTAACTGGGATAATAAATTTTATATTTAACCCAACCATTCTTTTTTTCCGTACTTTTATAAATTTCACTATTTCTTTTCTTTTAAATTCAATTTTTCATTTTTTAATGTTTTGATATAATTTTACAGGTTGCCAGTACCAATCTGTATTTAACAGAAATCTGGCAGAGCAGAGATCGAAAGCAGTTTTAGTAAAGAGGAAGGACATGAATAAGGTCACCCATTCGTATACTGCCCAGGATGCTATCACCTTGTCTGCAGATCTCCTACCAACGGTCTTCGTTGGTTTGCAAGAGAGCACTGGAGCATTTAGACCTAGGGTTCAGAAAACAGTAAATGAATTCTGCAAGTTATATAAAAATTATATTTTAAGTTTCTCGAAATCAGGAAAATTATCGCGTAATTTGTATACAAACTATTTAAAAGAATCTTTGCGACCATATGTTACACAAGAAAAGTTTCTTCTTCTTATTGATTCATGGGGGGGGGGGGAGAACAAACGGATGGCTCATTGTACGACGAAATTTCTCAGAGTGCTGAAAAGCAAACCACTTGCAATTTGAAAATAATTCCTTCAAAATGTACACCACTGGTATAACCCTGTGATGTATATTTTTATCGGCAAGTGAAAAGGTTAATTAAAAGTTTGCA
Source organism: Ganaspis sp. Gsp50 (assembly GCA_011057455.1). Classification (NCBI taxonomy): domain Eukaryota; kingdom Metazoa; phylum Arthropoda; class Insecta; order Hymenoptera; family Figitidae; genus Ganaspis; species Ganaspis sp. Gsp50. The sequence continues at coordinate 2,828 of WNHD01001912.1, forward strand.
AAATTCTTCACATCTAATTGAACAAAATCGAGAAATTACTTTTCGCGAATATTGTTTAAAAATCCACTCGATTGTTCATCACCAATTGTCATCCTCCATCTTTAAAAACATGTTACAATATGCATGGTATGCTAGTAAATTATCGGATGAAAGAGAAATTTCCATGAATGTCAATGAAGTGTGTATTCCAGTTGAAGCTTTGAAAAAACCCTGCAATTGTAAAGTCTTCGCTTCCATTCAATGTGCTCGATGTTTTGTCACATTTTGTTTTATTTATTTTTATGACAAATATCTTTGTGGTAATTGTACAGGAGCTGTTGATACGTCGGATTTTTAGATAACGTAATAATATACATTGTAACAAGGTAACTGATATTATAACATAATGTGAAATAATAAATCTGATATTATTTGTACTAACAATATAAAATGTTTGCTTTTAATCATTCATTATATTTTTGTTAAGTTTTTGTAATAAAATATATAATAATAATAATAATATCAATAAGAATAACAGTAAAAATAAATCACAAATAGAATAAACATTTATTAGAATCAAAAAAATACATTTTTCTTATAATTTGTAATTTTAAAAATTATTACAATTATTAAAATTAATTTTCTTTCTCAGTTTTTAAATAACAAAGAAAAATTACGCAAATAATAAATAAAACAAAAAAAGATGGGTACCGAGATTGGAACCCTCAAAAGAGAAATAGCAGCCCACAGCGCTACCGCCAGAGCTACTGGAGCTTCGAGGAGTTCTACTTCCATTGCATATAAGAGGAGAGCGTAAAACTTCAAACGAGCTTTTCTTGTGAACGGCTGGCCAGTGCGGCGCCTTAGGGCTTGGTGAGATTAAAAGTGGTACTACTCACTACATTTCAGCTTTGTAAGTATTAACAAAATTGCTCAGCACCATTCCTGAGGGTCCTCTTGTCAGACTAGTACTACTATACCAGAATGTTACGGACTTCCAAAAATTCATAAGATAAATTGACCACTTAGACCAATCGTTTCAACTATTGGTTCTCCTACAAGCTTTTAGTCTAAACATCTTTTTCAAGTTGTAAATGATACAATTAAAAAGCCGAATTCTTTTGTTCGCAATAGCCTAGATTTTATTAAAAAGACTGAAAATATTCATATTCCTGATAATCACGTTCTTATAAGCTTAGATGTAAAATCGTTATTTACCAATGCTGGAGTTAACCATTGTTACGTCCCGAGAGGTTGGCGTAGTTAAATATTAATTTGAAAACTAATTAATAAAGTTAAAATCAATAGGGCAGGTAAGGTAGGCCGATTAAGTCAAGTTGGTAAAGCTTGACCATTTATTTTTAATGTGAGATCCTCGGTTTCTATCGATCCTACGGGAAGCGTCTTTGATAAAAGTCTTTATTTCAAATTAATGTTCAAAATGATGAATAACAAACTGGAAATGTTATAATATTAAGATGCAGTTAAATAAAAGAGACTTGTTTGAGTTTGAATCTCTATTTAATAAATTTAGTTGTTTAAATGTTTTATAATTAAATAAAATGAGAGCAATACAATTTAAAAGATTCCAAAAGTGTAAATGTGTGTTTGTCAAGTGTTTAAAGTATAAAATTGTTGATTTTACTTACAAACTACCTTTTCTTGTGAAAAAGGGCGAAATTTAGAAGATGTGAGAAAGCAGATGTTTTTTAGAAGACAATTTTTATGATAGTACAAGTTTTAGAGCGAACACCCTTAAGAAAGGAAAAATTTTGTGTTACTGCGATGTAACACAATGTTATCAACAGTATAAAAAAAACATTTTCCAACTTCTTCTGATAAAATTAATATCCCTCTTGATGAATTAATAAGAGCCTGTAATTTTCTATTCAACAACAAGTTTTTTAAATTTAATGATAAATTTTATAAGCAGATTTATAGTACCGCCATGAGTTCTTCGATATCTGGTTTATTTTCTGATTTGGTCATGACTGAGATTATGAATGTTTACAATAGTTATAATAGAAGATTGCAATTTACTTATGAAATTGAAGAAAACAATTCTACCAGCTTTCTAGATGTTTCTTTAATTAAACAAAATAATTCTTTAATTACAAATTGGTATAAAAAACCTACTTTTCAGTCCGTTTGTTAAATTATAATTCTCAACATCCTTTTAGCCAAAAGATTGCTATTATTTATAATCTCACAGATAGAGCAATAAAACTTCCTAACAAAAAATTTCACAATGAAAATATAAATTTTATTAAAAACATTTTACTGAACCCCTCAACAGTTGGTGATACACATATGGGAAAAAAAAGTCGTGCCACTTCTGCTTCATGACACACATGTGGGCATCTTAAAAATAAACACCTAAACAAACAAACAAAATTAATGTCACAACATATTCTAAAGTTTTTGGAGTCGCTGAATCCGAATTTGAAGTCGAAATTTAAAAATTCAAAATGGCGGGTTCAAAATGGCGACCGACTATTTTGAAATTTCCTCGTATTTAGTTAATAATGCTTTCTACGGGGTTTTTTGGGTCGCTAAATACAAATCTGAAGTCAAAATTGAAAAATCAAAAATGGCAGATCCAAAATGGCGATCAAAATTGTAAAACTTTGAAATATTTATTTAATAGTGCGCTTTCTCGCGAGCTTTCGTGGACACTTAGTAAAAAGTAGTTGTCAAAATTTAAAAAACTTAAAATATGAATTCAGCTACCCCAAAAACCCACAAGTAAGGATTATTAATCAAATCTGTTGTTTTTTTTAATTTTAGTCGACATGTTGGATTCCCCATTTTGGATCCGCCATTTCGAATTTTTAAATTTCGACTTAAGATTTGGTTTCAGAGACCCAAAAAGCATTAAATAAAACGCTTAACAACAACCAAAATTTTGAAACATTTTTGGCTCAAAAAGGATATTATAGCTGGACTGCTAAAGGGTTAACAATGACTACCCCTTTTCTCTTATGAATAAATACAGTAAAAAAAGGTTATGCACTATTAAATCTAATTTACCGATCTTCCAGATTCTGCGATTAAAATTTGATTATAACAAACGCAACAAAAGCCCTATATTTTATTAAAATCTCAAATTTTTTTGGTCCTCAATTCTTCATGGTAACTTTAATTATTTTCCATTTTTCACCAAAAAATAACTATGATATGAAAAAATTATATACAAATCTAATTCTGTGACTACTGTATTGTTTACAAGTGCGTTTGTTTTATTGCAATCTATATATACTCTGCAATTATTTATGAGTAAAGAAATTTTTTATATATTTTAAAATTTGGTCGTCACTTTTCAAGGTCACTTTCAAGGCCATAACTACCCGAGTGCGAAAATCAACATGGCACAGTACTGGCTCAATGCTGGCATCGTCTGTGCCGAAATTAGGCTGCCAATACTGTGACATTATTAGATTGTTAACCACGGACTTTACTTGGCGGCCAAATACTGGCCGACTCTTGGCAACCATTACTGGACCAATTCTGGCAGCCAAGAGTTAGCCGACGGTTTATTGTCCGAATTGCATGAAAAAAATTATTAATTGTTTAATTATTTAACTAAATTTTATAATTTTTCTTTCTTAAAATGATGAATACTGAAAGATATGATATATAATTAATTAAAATCTTAATTAGAAAATCCGACGACCGACCTCAGGAACTGAACTCGGGACCCTTGTGCTGCAAATCCAACGACGCATCCGCTAACCTAAACAGCCATATTGTAAACTTATGAAAAGTGAATATATAAGGTGAAACCCAAGGCCATTAACGGGCCGTTACTGCGCCAAAATATGGCTAATTTCTGTCAGTAGTACTTTTCCGATATAAAACTGACACCAACGGGCCGTTACTGTGCCATTACTTTACTAAACTTTGCCATTTTTAAATAATTGAATAACGTTTCCATTTCTGGCTCAGTAATGGGAAGATTTGAATGCTAATAAATGTTTGTAACTTTTAAGAGAAAATCATTCCATTTTGCACAATTATTATTGCTCATTAGTATTTAATGGAGACTACTCATGCGCAATATCAAATGCACTTGCGCATTAGTAGTTAATGATGCCTACACATGCGCAGTAGTGACTTTAAACAAACTTTTATGCGCAATAGTAATAAATAGTGACTACACATGCATAGTAGGGACTATATACAACTACACATGTGTAGCAGTAATTAAGAGGAACTATACATACCCACGTGAAAATATCCGACCGGATTTCCGCCAAGACATCCGCCCGGATGTCCACATGTCTTTTTGGAACATTCCGGCCGGACCTCCGCCTGGATATCAGCTCGGAACACAATCCGCCCGGATTTCCGGACGAATATCCAGGCGGACGTCCGGGTGGAAAAATGTCCCTTCCTAAAAAACCTTAAATCTGTTAAATAGCATCGTTAAAAATTGTCCAGGCGGATATCCAGGCGGATATTCGGTCGGAATGTTCCAAAAAAACATGTGGACATCCAGACGGATGTCCGGCCAGAAATCCGGTCGGATATTTTCACGTGGGCCGGCAAGAAGGCTGGAAAAGAGAAAGATTCGAATATTTTGATTTTCACGCAAAACTGAAAATTTTCTATTGAAGTTCTAGTAATAGAAAAGAATATTTAAAAAATCTATTCTGTTTTATTCTTAAATGCTTTCTAATGATATAAACTGGAATACACTTTGAAAAAAGTTTAATTACAAAACCTTTCTCTATTCCATTAAAATGAATTCAGTTTGTGATTTTGGAATTCCGAAAATAGTTGATAAGTTTCTATTCCTATAAATTCTTTTCATAGTTTGAATTCAAATGGATGTTTTATGTTTACAGACTTCAAGTCATTATGGCTTCGAGGTTACATTCTCAGACTTCTGAAAAGAAGGATCGGGATCGAATACTCTTCTTATTGAAATTTTTTTAAAAAGTGAATTAAGAGGAATGGAATTTTGTTAGTTTCAATTTTATAAGTTAAATCACGAAATGAAGGGAAATTCAAGTTTTAAAAAGAATTGATTTAATGAATCCATTTATTTTTATAATTAATTTATTATTTATTTTCAATTTTTATATAATTATAATAATTATAATTATAATTACAATAGTTTTAATTTTAGATCAATTTTTTACTTTACGTTCTTTTTCTTATTCATACACAGACAAATGTTTGTTTAAATTGAAAAAAAATTGTTTAACCTAACATAATTGAATTAAGGAGGATGGTGACCGAAAAGTAACCTCAAACTAAAAATATGATTCTTAATGCAAAAAAAAATTAATTTTAAATACATTTTAATTTTGTTACTTTTTAAATACATTTTAATTATTTAAATACAATTTAATTATTTAAATACATTTTATTTGATATTTAAACAAATTAAAAATAAATATTAAATAAACAATGTAATATTGAAATTATAATAATAAATTATAAATCCTGTAAGAAGAAACAAAAGTTATTAAAAAAGAATTTGTTCTATTCAATAAAATAATTTGTATAATTTAAACAAAACTCAACCAAACAAACATTTATTTCACCGTATAATAAACGTAAATTATTTAAACAAAGGAAATTTAAATTTTCTTTGTATAATGAATTATTATGTTCATTAACTAAGATATTTTAGCGTTGTTTTCTAACTTTGTAATAATTGCAAAACAATTTTTTATGCGCAGTAGCTTTCTTTAAAAATTAAATATGAGTATAATAGTGATCGACGCAAGCTAGACATGCGCAGTAGATCCATTTACGTTAGGTAAGTTTATGCAAGTTAAGCATGCGCAATAATGATTTACACATGCGCAGTAGTGATCCGAGAAAGATAGACATGCGTATAATAGTGACCTGCATAAGTTAACCCAGCACGATAGTTTTTAATGTAAGTTGGCCATGCGCAGTAGTGATATGTACAATTTAGGCATGCGCAGTAGTAATCAACGCAGGTTAAGTATGCGCAATAGTGATTTACGCATGCGCAGTAGTGATTTAGGAAAGATAGGCATGTGCAGTAATGATCTATTCAAGTGGAACATGCGCAGTAGTGATCTACGAAAGTTAATCGTGCGCAACAGTGATTTTCGCATGCGCAGTAGGTGAACTATTCAAATTAGGCATGCGCAGTAGTGATCTATGCAAGTTAAGCATGCGCAGTAGTAATCTATGCAAGCTAAGCATGCGCAAAAGTGATTTATGCAAGTTAGATACGCGTAATATTGACCAGTGTCATAAATAATTTCAATATTCATCCATGTCCAAATTTATATTTATATATTTATATTTATATACTGCAAAATAGTACTAGGCATTGCAAAAATAGATAAAAAATTTTTTGAAAATATTTTAATTTTACGAATTTGTATCAAGTGTTATGCATTGATGACTGATATGCATAATTTTAAGAAAATCAAATACAAGGAAAAATATATTTGTGACTTATTAATACTATCTATTATTATACTTGTTATCACCACAACTAATTTACTAAAAATGATGTAAAAAATATTATTCCTCATAGTTTATAATTATAACGAATAATATTCGTTACAATTCGAATAATATTCTGTCGTTTAGAAGAATTTGAAATGAAAGGAAAGTTGCTCGGATTTGCTTTCACAATGATTTATGGTATCAGTTCTTGTGATAAAGTATGCAAAAGTTTGTTTTTTCTATTTTCTTAAAAAAAAAACTAGAATTTGATGCACGTGTAGATTAAAAAGCTTCGCGTGGAAGATAGCTGTGGTTACTATTGCTATGGGTATAGATATAACTTTCTTTCAGCTTTCGCTCGTACGATTCAACGTCCTACTGACTCAGTGATTCAACTTTTACCTCTTAGCACAGTTTCACTCAATACTTTAAAGCGCGAAGGAGAAAAACATTAGATAAAGATAAATAGAGAACTCGACAAACTACTTGCTAAAGATATAAGTTTGCACTCTCCTTATGAATGTGAGTCTCGTGAAAATGAAATCTTGTTTCTTCCAAGAAAAACTCGAACCTGCTTTTTCTGAAAATTCTTTTCCTGTTGTAACGCAGAATGAAAGTGTAATGATGTAATTTTTTTAATTTATTGGTTAATTGTATAGTACGCATGTGAACGTACCCTAATAAATTTGAATTCGATATTTTCTATTAATTCAACAGCGAAAAGTCGTTTACTGATTGAAGTAGTAAATATTTATTAATTTTTAGTAAAAGCACTACATTTTTAGTATAGAAGACTACTAACTTTATTAATAAATTATTATTATTTTTTATTACTCAACTTTTTTAAATATATTATTTAATATTTGAATTTCTTTTATTATATTCTTTATTTTACATGGAAGAAAATACTTAAGAAATTCCAATATAAGCAGATTTCACATTTTAATGAAATGCTAATGATTTAGAAAAACGAGTAAAAATGTGAAAAATTTTACATTATTAAAGCAGACAAGATAATTTTCAAATTTTAGTAATATAAGTCGGTGTATTAAAAATATAAAAATTATTGTATTATAAAGTTTGAAAATCCTTTCCTGCATTTTAAAATTTCATAATAACTTTTCATATTCTTTCTCCTTTATTATAATTAATTATTATATATTTATAATTTATAATTTATTAAAATGTGCAATCTACTTATTTACATTTCTTTTGAGTATATTTTCTTTCAAAATATTCTATATTTTACATTAAGAAAAAAGTTTTCTTAATTTAAATAAATATGCAAATAAAGTTCCCGACTTTAAATTAAACGAAATTTTTATCCATCTTTTTTTAAACATTCAGATTTGTCCTAATCTATTATTTTACGAAACACCTAATTATTAACTTTTATGTTATTATTGTTTAAAAATAAAATTTAAAAAAAACAATTGTCTATTTTCATTATAAAATTACATTTTTAAAAAATTAAAACGAACAGAAGACGTTTAAACGGATATTCCGAACTTTAGAAACATAAAGAAATATAACAAATAAACAAATAACATTCTTTGACTGTTTTGGTTTAATTCGAGATCAATAACTCTTTTTAAATCATTTTAGTTCATTTAAATAAATTTCTGCTTTAAATGAAATAAATTTCTTTAGTATTAATATACGGTAAAAGAAATAGTTTTTTGAATTTAAGGCAAAGATTTGTTTTTGTTTATTTTTTATTTGATAATCATTGCAGCAAAAGAATCAAAGAAAATTATTACTTTAATTATTCTAAAGAAACATTTTCTTGAGTGAGTTCTTTATTTTATTATATTATTTATTTCGTTTATTTACTTCATTTGTTTACTTTATTTGTTTACTTTATTTTCTTTATTTCTTTTCCCCCATAGCACCTAAACTTGTATCAACCTTGCCAACCTTTCCTCAAATTTCGACAACTTTCATCAAATTTTCTGCAAGTTTAGAAACTTGAGGAAAGGTTGGCAATAGCACCTAAACTTGTATCAACATTGCCAACCTTTCCTCAAAATTCTAAACTTGCAGAAAATTTGCTGGAAGTTGACGAAACTTGAGGAAAGGTTTGCAATGTTGATACAAGTTTAGGTGCTGTGTGGGTTCTTTATTTATTTTCTTTATTTCATTATTTTATTATTTTCTTGACTTTATTATTTTCTTGACTTTATTATTTTCTTGACTTTATTATATTCTTGACTTTATTATAAACTCTTTACTTTATTGTATTCTTTATCTTATTACATCGTATACGTTACTATATTCATAGCGTTATATAATTAAGTAATGAATAGCGTTAATATCTAAACAGTTAGCTTGAATAATAAAAGAATCATCAAAGAAAAAAAACAAAAGAAGCTACAGCTTGATGAAATATTAGTTTTGAATATTATCTGTGAGTGATAAAGCGCCAATTTAAAGAGTCATACATTTCAGGTGTTTGCTGATGCTATTAAAACTAACGGTTCAATTAGAAACGTTTAAAGTCCTTTATGATAGCCATCGAGGTTAATTAAAGATAACTCTTTTCTTGTACATATATTAGCTTTTATCAAGTAATCAGCCACGATTTCCCCAACGCTTTCTAAATCCAGAAACTCAATTGTGTTACTTATTTTTTTTTTGTAGAATTCAGCCTGGAGCAGCGGCCCAAGTGTCTGGTCACTTTGAGGAGGTCATGGAGGCCGTGAGGAGACACGACTGTTCGAAATTCGTCTGCCTGCAGGCCAGGCCAGAAAGAGTCTTCTACTAATTATTCCCAATTACGTCAGCATCTTCGCCACCATAGTTATTTATCAAAGTTCGATCCAATGTCTCATAAAATCGTAAATAGAGCGTGGAACTTGTAATTACTGACTAATTATCTGATGAAAAATCACGTCAAATGGAGTGAAGAAACGACTGCGAAAAATATAAACGTTCAAATGTCTGATTTTTTTAAAAACTATATTATATTTCTTGTTGAGTATTACTTTGATAAAGAAGTCAAGAAAATGGAACAACTTGAAAATTTAGGGTAGTTTTTTTGCTTTTTTGATGAAATTAACTATTTTCTAAATGGTAGAAAAAGTATTTGTATTAACTTATTTGTTAATGATTTTCTAAATGACAAAAAAGTATTTGTCAGATTTTCTAAATGACGAAAGAGTATTTGTAACTTATTTGCTATAACTATTTATTTTACACTATTTGGATTATTATTAAAAAGACACAATTCGCGAGTTTAAGTTCTTTTTTATTTAACTTGTATTTTCAGTATGAGAGAAACTTGTAATAAGCCAAAACTGTACATAATTATGCGATTTATGTTAACCAATAATTTATAAGTTTATTTAAGCAGAATGCACTTTTATAAGAAAATTGATAGGATATTCGAATCTCTTTTGAAGAAAGAGGGTATTTTTTGATTTTTATAATATGGAGAGTGTAAAATTGAAAAATGTTAAATGGAGAAAGTACAAATTACTCGACAGTAACGAATAAATAATAAAAATGAAAAATTTGTAAATAATAAAAACAAACACAAACTTCGAAAAGAATCACTAATAGAAGAAAACTTTTTGAATTTTTTGAAATGTTTTGTGTGAGAAAACATTTAGTTTTATTGTTTTCGTGCAGCAAAACATTCAGAAAATGTAATGTTGAAAATAATGATAATGAGAAAATTTGCCTTTTTGAGATTTAAAAAATGATCCACTTTCTTCAAAAGACGATTATTTTACATGCAGCATGAATCTTCAGGAACATGGCTCAATATAGCCTTTTGATTTTTGAATCTAATATTTATTTTTTCCGAGTGAATGCAAACGAAACAAAACTGATAACGATCAGTTGTAAAAATAAGTATTAAAAATAATTTGTAAGTTGACGTAATAAAAGCATTTTTTACTACGAATAATTGATTACTATTTATGACCTTTGAAACTACATTATTTTTCAAGCATATTATTTATCAAATTTATGTATTTATTGTATAAACGGACTACAGTAAACTGCTCAAATTTAAATATTATTAATGAATATTGTTTACCAAATTTAAAAGTTTAGGCACTTTGATAAATTTTAGTTTACTTTACTATGATTATAGTTTATGATTTTATTCTTTATGGTGATTTTTTTATGATTAGTTCACTATCATTTTTGTTACCAACAATTTTTGCAAATTGTAAAATAAATAGAAAATAAAAGAGGCAACAAAAAATATAAAACAGGTAACAAAAAGGTAACAAAAAAATATAGATGAGAAACAAAATAAATTAATAATCCTTGGAATCGTTAATTACAAATAAAGCTGCTTGTTCAAATTCAAACAGTCGAATAAAAATGTTTTGAAAATTTTTGTTTTTTTATTATTTAGTGATCTTTATTTTATTTTTTATAGGTTTTTTTGATGTCTTATTGCGAATTTGGTTTTTGTTTGAATTTTCAAATCAGAAATTCTTCACTCTTTGATTGTGACTTCTGTGAACATTTATCATAAAAATTGTTTAATTTAATAGGATTACTATTTTTTGGATAGAAAAATTGAGTCGAAAGATTAAATACCTTATTTGAGTTTAATAAACTGTTCTTTCTTCACTATTTGGTATTATTTTTCTTCATTAATTACATTTTATTCTCAAGTGCAAAATCGAATTTATATTCAATTCGTTTAATTTAAAACGTGTTACGAATAGTTAAAAATTGATTTGAAGAGATTTTATTTACGTCGATGTAAATTCACACGAGGGCGAATAAATAATAATGATTAATAATAAAGCAATAAAGCAATAATAAGGTTAAAAATAATAATTGAAAGATTATGTTTGCAAAGATTTTGTTTAAGTGGAATTGAATTGTAATAATGTGATGAATTGTAATAATTTTAATAAAAAGTAATAATTTGAAAGAATATTAATAATTTTAAAGAATATTAAAAATTGTAATGAATAGTAATAATTTTGACGAATATTAAAACTTTAATCAATGGTAATAATTTTAATGAATAGTAATAATTTTAATGAATAGTATTAATTATAAGAAATGGTAAAAATTTTAATGAACAGTAATTAATTTCACTGAATAGTAATAATTTTAATGAAGAGTAATAATTTTAATTAACAGGCACAGTAAATTTCAAATCATTTTTTAATTTACAGAAGAAGATACTTCTGCTGCGAGTGTTAATCGAAGACTAAACTAAAATCGTTACAATAACGATTTGAACCCATTTGCCACATGAAGTAAAGAGTTTTTTTTAAATATTCCCTTCTTGCAAAGTACATGCACTTCAAGATCCCTGAATTTTTCATAACATGAGTGAAAACTTTTATCCATTGAATGTAAGTCCGTATAATGCTGAGGGTGCATTTCTTCTAACATACTCTCTCTACAATTCTATTCAAGTCTCACTTGTTCATATTTTTATTCAAAATGAGTGAAAAACAGAGTAATTTTCAAAAAGCATATACATCTTAACATTAAATATCACACTCGTTTCTCGTTTTAATTAAAACCACGTACATTTTTGACATTTTTTAGTTAAAAAAGAACACTTCATTGTTTCTTGGAATCGAATGAATATGAGAACATTTGGTGCTTGGCCAGAGCCTGATGATAAAAATAAAAAATTATCAACAATTTTGTCCGCATTTACTGGATTTAATATACTCTTTTTCGTCGTTATACCTCAAACTGCTTTTATTTTTCAAATTTGGCCCAAATTTGAACTTATACATGAAAGTCTGGTAGTGGCAAATTTTACCTTAACTATGTCAACTCTTAAATTAATTACATTTTGCAGAAAAAAAGAAGGTGCATTTTGAAATTTGAAAATATGTTTTTGCGTTTGTTAATTTCGTTGAATTAAAGAAATGTTCCTTTCGTCGTTTAATAATGCGCACGAGATTCATTAATTAATTTCATTAAATTCAATTCAATAATAATAATAACAATAATAATAATAATAATTATTATTATTTTTATTATTATTATTATTATTATATATTATTACTATAAATTGTGGTACGATCCGAAAAAAGGGATTTTAGGAGAAAACGATTATAGGTTATGTTTGATGATTGTTTTAACTTATTGATTAAAGCTTCCTTTTTATTTATTTGCAGTCGAAAATTGTTATTCTCGATAGTGTATACACTAAATATTCATACAAAACTCTTCTTGATTGCAAATAATTAAAAAGAAGCTTTCATAAAGTAAAAATTATCATCAAACATAACCTATACATTTTTCCTTATAACCTAGTATGTTTAGCACGAACATTTCTCTGAATCAAAGAAATTGTTATCTCAGTGAATGTAAATTTATTAATTTCTAGATAATGAATTAAATTGATTATAAATTAATAAATAAACAAAGAATAATAAATAAATAAATAAGCAAAGAATAATAAATAAATAAATAAATAAATTATAAATAATAAATAAATTGATTAAATTATTAACACTATTATTTTGCTGTTTTAATTCAGAACTAAAGAAATTGGTAGCAAACATTTATGAGGATTGGGACCGCGAGAAAAATAAATTTGAATTGACAATAATGTCATCGAATGCGGAAATTGCTAAAGTGATAACTTTAAGTGTTTTTATATGCACAATTTTCGCAACTGCACTTCATTTCGTTGACGAAACATACAAAATTGTTAAAAAACAAAATGATGACAAAGAATGGTATTTTCTGTCCTATTTTCCAAACAATTGTTTAAAAAGTCCAATATACGAAGTGACGTACTTTTTCCAAATTACTGCATCGTTTGAATCTGCTGTAATTTATAGTTCATTGGTCGGCTTTTTCTCAATGGTCATATTGCACCTGTATGGGCAATTTTCAATAATGGAACGCAATCTCGAAAATCTCATCAATTCGAAAGAATTTCAGGGCTTAAAAGACTATCTGTCGAAACTTAAATTGATTGTTGAAAGACACGACAATCTTAACAGGTGACTAAGAATATTATCAATAATATCAATATTGATCTTTATATTAAAAAAAAACATTAAAGTCATGTTCAAGTTGTCATGCGCAAACAAATGCTTTTCGCATTTCCTGTTTGTAGAGAAGATAATATTTTTAAATTTAAATTTTAGTAATAGCGAAAATATGCAAAATACCTTGTTCCTATATTTAGTAAAACTAATAATTTTTGGTCTGAAATAAAAGAAACAGTGTGTAATTGCTACCTTATCGACATTCGATAAGGTAGTAATCGACTTTTACCAAATTTTATATTTATTCTTCTATTTCAAAAACATAATTAATTTAATTTAAAGTGAGTGCAGAAACAAAGTATTTCTTATGCTCAAAACTTCAATAGATAGTTCAATCTTAAAAATATTATCTTCTCTGCATGCAGAAAACAAAATATATTTGATTACATGTATGACAAATTGGACATGCCCTTAATATACCACCTAAGTCATTTTCCATCACATGCCTTTAATGATTTAGTAACTAATATACTTTTATTAATTCAAAACAATGACACTTTTGGACGAGCAGTCAAATTTTATTAAAAATCCAACACTGAGAGAAAAATGTGGTACTGGGTAACAAAATGATTGTACCAGTAACCATATTTAATGCTACATATACGGACAGCAATCTAGATTGTAAGGACAGCGGACAACAATCTAGATTGTACGGAGTAACATCTCTGATAGTACCTTGTACCATCAGAACCTAACCATCAAAATTCTACAATCCATTTCTCTCAGTGAACGTATCCAATTTTACTTTCTGACAAATCTTTTCATAATGATAATATCCCAGATAGCACCATAGTTTGCGGGAAGTTATCTGATAGTTATCCGCGATAACTTCGAAAGTTATCATGGATAATTTCCAGATAACTTCCTGGAAACTATAAATGTCCGCCTCACCGGAACTTATCCATGATAACTTCCAGATAGTTTTCTGTGTTAACTTTTTGGAAGTTAAC